>JARJDW010023162.1:0-10080 GCA_030264715.1 Adinopsis sp. GC000173 | reverse complement strand
AGGAAAGTAGTTGTTGATAAATGCAAGATAGTATAGTTTAAATGCAAACGAATGACGATAGTCGCTGACGGTGCGTGGATTCTCACGATCGGTAAGATAAATGGCAAATTTCACAAACATCTACAAAACATACTACTCCTTTTAACATATAAAGATAATACCTAGCAAACGATGTTCTCACCGGGGTTAAAATCATAATAAAAGCAGCTGTTAAAATCGAACTGGTGGCAACTTGTACAGGAATCACGTTGGTGTAACCGGAGAGAGGCAGCCATTGATATAATCCGCCAAACCATAAGCGGTACGTCATCTAGATGAAAATTGATGCAATCACTAACATTGTCTGTAGAACAAAAATATTAGGCAAACTCTTACTTAACAGCCGTATTTATAATCGTTCCCTATCGTAAAGACAAAGGGAGCTTCCATGAAGGATACCTTACATTTCTAAGGCTGTCTAATTTTATAAATAGATTTCAAGTATTCCTATCAGAAGGAGGGAATAATTTTGGATTTTTGGTAGTATATGTTAATAGCTACTACTTAAAGAAGCTCAGAACCTTTGATGTAGATAATGGGGATAATAATGCTCCTTGTTCGGTTAAAGAAAATTTATGGAACAAGGAATGAGGGAAGAGGAATCCTTATTCCTCTAAAAACAAAAATGAATACGTTTATTAGTAGTTTAAAATATTCTTTTTATTTGCATTGCCAAAACTTCACTAAAGTGTAAGGAAAAATATTTTACGACTACACTTTTTCAGTTTTATTTCAGAATGTATCAATTCTAATTCGGAATACATAAAATTTGAAGTTCATTTGACTTTTCTGCCTACATTTGATCGTTTTTGAAATAATATTAACGCGTTCCGCTTCCGAGATACAACTAGAAAAGGTGTAATCATATTACATCTGGCCTGCATTCAATGATCATCAAACAGTTTTCCTACAGTCGAGTTTTGAATTTTCTAAATTACCAATGTTGCACAGGAAATGATGGTAAAGATTACATTCTTTCCATTTATATCCACTGGCATATACGCCTTCATGTAACTTACATCTACAATTAATGAATGTCTGAAGTGCGAAAAACCACCAATTGAAAATACAACCGTTGTTTTTAATCGCATCATCCTAAATAACATATTCTTTGTCGGTTTGGCGATGGACGGTTTGGTGACGGACGGTTGAGCGACGGACGGTTTGGCGATAACTATTTTTTTAATGTTTACTAACAGGTGAAAAGATTATTTGGAATATATTTAACGAGGAGCACTTAGATAATAGAATTCTTTGAATTATAATTTTGTGCAACATAAAATCTAGCAAAGGTATCGAATATCGAAAAATGTATTGTGGGGTCAGGCTCTTAAACTGAGTTCAAAAATATGATGGGTTACTGACTATGATGTCTTCCGAGGATTAAGTTAGGTTAAGAGACTGAGTATGATGTCAGTTGGAGGATAACTGTCTTGGGAATGGTTAGAAAATGCCTTGGGTTCGAGAGTATGATGGGTTAGTGACTATGAGGGCTACCGAGGATTAGCTTAGGTTAAGAGACCGAGTATTATGTCAGTTGGAGATTATCTGTGTTAGAAGATGTTAGGGAATATCCCAAGTTGGAGAGCTGGTGCCATGCACACACTTGAGACTGGGTGCGCCTACAGTTGCTGGGTTAAGAGAGACAGCAGAGTATGGTATATGGTTTGTTGGGTTTCGGGTTATAGAAAATATATATAAAATTATTTAAAAGACATTTCTGCTATTATAAATAACTTTAAAATTCATTATAAAAAATAAGTTATCGCCAAACCGGCTGTCGACAAATCGGCTGTCGCCAAACCGGCGTCGCCAAATCGGGATGCACCCGTCAAATCCATATCACCATCCCAAGGCATGGACCAAAAAAGGGCATCAATCATTTTATCGTTCTAAAAATCAATTATGTATTTATTATCAAGAAATTTTTATGGTATATAATGTTTTACCTGTTCAATTAAATAACTGCCGCTAACAGAAAATAGTAAACAAGGCAAAAAATGTACGAATGCATGTACTAAATTTGGCAAAGAAAATTTCTATAACAAAATAAAAGGATTTTAGTACTAAATGCCTTTTTGATTTATCTAAATCAATTTAGTAAAAAATAATTAGGTACTACATACGTAAATAATTCCAAAAGTCAATAAGCTAATTATGAATGTTGATGTTATCAATTTCAAAAGAAAGAATATTCTGAATAAACCTTAAAACACTAAAGAAAGAATTAAATAAACATTCTAATGATCAAGCAGGCATTACTCAAGAACGTCCAAAAGCTATAAAATGATCGTTTTGAAATGCGATTGCCGTTCGTTGCGATCACAAACGAATTTTAACTCAGTAATTAATCGGCGAAGTTTGATTAAAAATGTTGCAACCATGCTCATTGTAAAAGTCAGAAAAACGGTTAAATTAATTGCAGCATCTATTCTAAAACTTCCAAAAATAATAACCATGCAGCGAATGGCTATAGTTTTAATCTTTGTCATATCACCAGGAAGATTCTAAAAATAATTAATGATCTAGCAAAATACCGGTTTGAAGTATGCTTTTGTCTAACCCTTACCATGTGAAGATCGATAAAACAATGGAAAATCTTCCGGGCATTCCACAATAGCAATATTAATCAAGGTTGGAAAAAGAAGAAAATCTACGCCGAATAAATTTCCAGCAGCCGTGAGAAAATTTATTATATTTTTAAATATAATCCCTTCCTCTGGTTTCAATTGAAGAAATATTTTTTTGTCATCACGTAATGCAAGTTTTGCTTATTTCGCATTAAAACGAGAATTAAAAATAATGCAAATAAAAAATAACATAGAAAAGAAAATTGGAATCGTGCTGCTGATTTCAGGTAACAACATCAATGAAAATCCATTTAATGCTAAAATATTTTTTCTTACTCAATGAAGAAGACTTTTATAAATACTTACCAATAGAATCTATCAGGTAACTAATGATGCTGATTACAAAAGTTAATAAGCCAATTATAGAAATACATGAGAAAACTACTTTTTACCTATACACACTTTGCATAATTCCGTAAAATTGCAAACAGTTAATGCCATACTCAAAGTAATCCGCATTTTTAATTTTACCCTCTATAAATACAATTAGGTTCAGTAGTCTAATATCCTTAACAGTAATCATTGGACTGTAAGATGTTATCAAATGCATTAGTTGCATATACGTGTACCTAAATTGTTTTAATCTAAGTAGGTACATAATATTGTCTATTGAATCAAGCTTATTTCAAATGAGCTTTTACATTATTAAAATATAAATTGCTTATAGTTATGCATTTTGAGTCAGTTAACGTTATATATACAGGGTGATTTACTCGGGACTGGCGGTTTTTAATCGCCTATATCTCAAGAATCCTCATTCCTTATTTAATAGAAAATTGGTTGCATGCGAAACACACTAGTGTACATCGATGCTTTATATTTACTACATAACAGTTAGATATAATTAAATGCAATGCAACGTGTTGTAAATTTTAAATAAATAGAAATGTGTGTGTTTATGTAAATTGTAGGTATTAATTACGTGTTGTTTTGATAAAGAACATCAAAATGCTCCAGATTGTTCGGATGGTCTGTAAAGATTACATAATTAGTGCAAAAATTTTCTACAACGAATTGAGAATAGCTTACGTCCACAACTAATGATAGTCTGTAGTGTGAAAAGCCGCCAATTGAAAATACAACTGGTTGTTTTAATCGCACCATCATAAATAACATATCCTTTGCAACGTCTAAATCACCATCCCAAGGAATGGACCAAGAAAGTGCATCTATTAGTTTATCATTCTAAAACATTTGATGTAAATATTATAATCAATAAATTGGTAATTTGTACAATTTTTCGACTGTTCAATTAAATAACTGCCACAATAAGAGAATGATAAGAAAGGCAAAAAATATACGAATGCATGTATTAAATTTGGCAAAGAAAATTTCTATAATAAAGTTAAGAATGGCATTAATTTAATTCTTCTCTTGTTGATACGTCTAAATGAATTTAATAAAAATATATAATTATCTACATACGTAAATAATTCCAAATGTTAATAAACTAATTGTGAGTGTTGATGTTATCAGTTGAAACAGAAACATCATTTCACTCAAATTTTGTATAAAGCTTAGAGAACTAAAAAAATTAATGCAATAAATAATCAAACGATTTAGTAGTCACTAAAACCGATTTCTTACTCAAGAATGTTCCAATGTTGCAAGATAATAGTTTTAAAATATTTTCTTCGTTCAAATCGATCATAAATAAATTTTACTTTAATAGTTAATCGTCGAAGTTTGATTAAAAATGTTATGGCCATAGTTATTCCAAAGGTTAAAAAACACATTATATTAACTGCAGCAATTACTCCATAAGCTCCAAAAATAATGAATATGTAGGTCATGGTCATTGTTTTAACCTTAGTAATTTCACCAGGAATATACTAAACAGTGTTAACAACTTAGCGGCATGCAGTTTGAAAATAGTTGTCAATCACTTACAATATGAATATCATAAAAACATAATGGAAAATTTTCTGGACATTCATCCATAGTAATATAAATCAAAGTTGGAAAAAAAATTAAAATTACGCCACATATATTTCCAAATATACAGAAAAAATTCATTATATAATTTAATTTAATTCCTTCCTCTGGTACCAATTGAAGATAAATTTTTTCGGCGTTACTTATTGCAAGTTTTGCTTTTTCTGAACTATAACGGGCATGAATAAAAAGCGACAGAAAAAATACTAAGGATACTAATGCTGCAATTGTGCCACTTATTTCAGGTAACAATATCAATGAAAATCCATGAATTGCTAAAACATTTATTCTTACTGTGCGAAGTAGGGTTTTTTATATTTACCGATATAATTTATCAAATAACTAGAGATACCGACTCCAACAGTTAAAGAGGAAATAGTAAAAATGCTCGTGAATATTGCATTTTTCACCCTGTTTCCACTTTGCACAATTCCGTACAACTCTAAAACTTTAAAGCCATACTCAAAGAACTTAACATTTTTAAATTTATCCCGTATAAGCACATACAGGTTCCGTAGTCTGTTATATATAAGTGTAAACACTGTACTGATACCATAAACTTACTTCTATAAAAGATGTTATCGAATGCATTAGTTCGATTATATTTATATATACATAACCAATTTTTAATCAAAGTGAATACATAGTTTTGTTTAAACATACATTAGTGTTCATTGTATGACCTTTTACATTACTAAAATATTACATGTCTATCACTAATTATGCTTTTACAGTCAGCTAATATTTTATAGGTAAATTATATTTATCTTTGTTTGTCTCATTTTTTGTGTAATTTTATTATCGTATGTCGTGTTTAAACAGCCATCATTTCGGAATCGGCAAAAATGTCAAATTGTATAAGGTCAAGTAGATATAGCTGTAAAAATATTGGGTGATTCCATAAGGTCGTGCCCGATTTGCGTGTAGCCAGAAACATTCCTTTTTGACTGTGCTGTCGTCAATTCATTAAAGAATCATTTGTTTATCGAGAGGCATGTAGTTCGGTTATTTTTCATGAAATTTCTTACATTTTGCTTTAAAACTCGCTTAATTATAGACATACGCGACCCGTCTGCGACTCCCCGTTTACCAATCTGGTCCAACAAAATTTGGTTAAAATCCGTTTGAATATTGCATAATGTATCTGTGATTGGAACTGATCATGTATGCAAAATTCCGGCAATTTGCAGACCGGAAAGTGAAAGAGTTAAGCGGATAAATAAAATTAAATAGAAAATATAAATAAAAATAATATGCATTTATTATTAATACGCAAGATACTTAGCAAATGTCATTTCGAACTAATGTGTAGTTGTAAAAGTTATACCAAAATTGACTATTCAACATTTCTACCATCTGTAACCTTCCTCTAAAACACGTTCTCTTTGCCACCCTCTCAATTTCTTCCACTTGCAAACCAAGTCTTCTTCCTTACATCTTTCAACTAAAACCCTTCTTCTTGACTCCCCGCTGCTTTCGGTAAGACCTTTTTTTAAATAAGTTATTGTTATACACAAATAATAACGTGTATCCATATTATTAGAAGACATTTTTGATTTATCCAAACTAACACATAAAGCGTTGCCCATAACCCAATGCCATGCTGCGAGCGAACTCTCTGCAAGCAACACCTAAATGATTCGAATTTTCTTAATGTTGAATCAAAGCGCAAAAAAACGCACACATTTAGAAACACAACCTATGCGAATCGATAAATTGCACAATAGCCATTGATCAAATTGAATGAATGACTTAATTGAGCACATGTACTATCATATTTTATCGAAACAGGCAGGCAGGTTAGAGAAAAAAAAATCCAAACTACAACGAACAACAGGCTCATTATGTAGCATAGTTAAAATGCATTTTATCTACGCACAGCCTCAAAAACCTAAACAAGAACTATTTGCTGCCGCTGCTGTTGTGTTGTTGCGGTGTTTTTTTGTTTGCCTCGCAATCTATCAATTCATTCATAGGTATGTAGATTACATTGTGAGTGTAAACTAATAAAACATGTGTTTCATTCATCGATTGCAAATTAATGAAACGAAACAATCGTGCAATAAAATGCAGGTTTATGATAAATAAAAATTGCGTATCATTTAAAGCGAATTTTTATATATCGATTAGATTAGATAAGAATTTTAGTGGATAGGTAGTTATTTACGTTTTTGGCAAGTTTCTTTTTATTGCGCCACATATTTTGCGCTCTATCATCGGCTTTGAATTATATTCGCAAAATATTATATTAATTAGGTAACATTACAATACAATACAATACAATGCTTTTAATTTCATTTTCATAAAACAGTAAATATTTCTGAATACGATGTTTGCTTTGTAAATATTGCGTTTACTTTGTGAAAAATATTTATCGTTACTTTTTAATTAAACAATAATGTGTTAAGGCTAGATTATAAATATTTGTTCAATAAAAATAATAATATCTATATAACATTTATTAAAGATTATGTTTCTAGAAAGTACATTAACAACGAAAATCCAAATGTGCTTAAAAACTATAATTATTAATGAACTTTTAATCTATTGTTGTCTTGGTAAGAATTTTATTAAAAGGTCAGAGCGTCTCAATCAAAAGCAAGCAGGCTTGTTTAGTTATTTAAAATCATTTTGTCACAATAATCACATGTATAAATAAGTTCCTGTGTGTATTTATTTCATGGTGGTAGCATTCATAAAATAAAACTTAATTTGAAAACGCTTTATATTATTTCCATATTTTACATGTATTACATGTGCTATAGATTAATAAAGTAGATAAGATGTTGACATTGATACTTTCAAGTCATTAAGCCATTTTATTTAATTGCAAGTAGGTTAGCATATGTTATATTCATCAATGGAGAATCGATATAAAAAATTATAACTCTCGACTCTGGGACTCCAGAATCAAAAATTTTCAAATTCTACTCCCATTGGGTACAAGTATCGCATCTTTAGTTATAAGTATATGTATATATTATGAAAGCACTTATATTTTTATAAAAAAGCCAGTTTAATATTAAACATATATATGTACATGACAGAGAGCCAAATTGAAAAAAATGAACCGTAATTTAACTTTAGCTAAATATTACCTACATTACCCACGAATTTAAAAAGGGTCGCGAGTCGAAAAAAATATTTGTGACTCCCGACTCCTTACTCTCGAAAAAGCTTCAATCCCAAATCCCTATTCTTTAAAGAGCTTCGACTCCCGATTTCCAAATTCGCGTCTAAATCCCTATCCTTGGTTATACCTTTTTCTGTTGAGAAGAATTGTGTCCAAAGTATGCATATCAAATTTAAATGCCTACAAGCATCTGTCAGTTTAACAACCGCATTCAAATATAAATCATTTTCTAAACAGGATTGTATCAGTTATATTCTTCTAAGATCAATGATGCTCTAGAAAATTTGGATGACTATTTTTAACAGCTACAATTTACACAAACAGTAAAAATGTTGTCGTAATAATATAATAATGCTTTTTTTGGATGGAAACTAGCACGATTTTGTTGAATAAAATCCATTTTTTTATAGTAAATATTTTCGATAGTGCAGATTAATATTAAATTCTTATATATTTTACACCGAATAAAAGTGCGGAATGGTATACACACAAAAATCGTATTCATTTTTTTCCTCGGTGTAAATTTACTTAGTTGCTAGCAAGCTGATACAGTCGAGTAAACTCTCCTGATGCACTAAAAGTATTAAATGTAAATATAATAAGGTTACTTATTTTTATCTAACCTTCACATTAATGATACAAACTTTTTTGTAATCACCAAAAGCGCCAATTTTAAGAATGATTGGCTTTTGGCGACGCATAATCATAAATAATAGTTTGCGTTGCGTTTGAATATCACCATCCCAAGGGACAGCATAAAATATTGCTTCGGTTAATGTCTCCATTACTTGTTTTAAATAACTGCCTTGTGCCCTAAATAGCAAAATTGATAGACTATAGCAAAGAGTCATAATAATATACATTATAATTGTCCCCTAAAATATTGTTCCCTTTATGTATAAACCAAAGTCATTATGATAACTTACGAAATATATTAAAATAAAAACTGCGCAGATGAGAGTCAGCTGAGACATTGAAGTTTGCACCAAATAAAAGTGTTTAATAAACGTTTCATAATGGTTTGCAATTCTAGTAAGAAATTATAATCAGCACTTAATTCCTTTTTACAAACATACCAGTGGCGTTACTACTGCATGATGGGCCTGTGTTCTAGATTTAAACCTAGCCCCAAAGAAATATACTGTAAAAAGAAGTACGAGGGCGATTCAATAAGTAACGAGACAAATTACTACAGCTCAAAAACAACTGAATTGATCCTTATGAAACTTTCAGGACATAAAGTTGTCAACCTTGCAATCACATCTGATCAGTTGTTCAATCATATTTTGCAAAAATAAACTCAAATTTACTCAGTTAACCATGGCAAGTCTGCTCAAAAATTGCACCGTGGGAGAAGAACGCGCCGTGGCCAGATTTTTAGTCGGGGAACGTGAGATAATTAGTAAAATCTTCGAAAGAATGGTAAAAGTGTACGGAGACAATTGCTTAAACCGTTCGAAGGTTTGCAAAAGCGTAGAACATGGATTCATTATTTTGAGCCTAAGTCAAAACGAAAGAGCCTTGTGAGGAAGCATACGACTTCCAGATGTGATTGCAAGATTGACAACTTTATGCCCTGCAAGTTTCATAAGGATTAATTCAATTGTTTTTGAGCAGTAGTAATTTGTCGCGGTATTTTTTGAATGACCCTCGTATATTACACTATGTAGATTTGAATAAGGAGGCCCTAAATCTGAATTTGGTCAAGACCCCCAATTGTTTTAATTATTACTGCAATCTGGGCACTTTTTGAATGCGTGTTTTGTGGAACACGCGGGACACCGCTTACAATTAGATACGCCACTGAAACATACTTCAAAATCTTTTCATGAAACTTGACGATTCTTTCAATATATTGACGGCGTTGATTCCAATCATCAATTAACGGAATTTTGTCAACAATTTCATGTAATTCGATTAAGTTGAGCGATATTATGTACCAAAGCATACAATTCGCAAATATAATTTTATCGGCCACAAAAGCCGCAAAATATATGAATGAAATAATAACACTATTTATTATTACTTTGTTAACAACTTTACTAAAATCTATCCACAAATACTAAAACAGAAGAAGTTATTTTTAAGGTAAACCTAAAAAAAATTAAATAAATATATGTGCATACTAGTTTCAAACCAATATGGCAAAGCGAATCATCATCGTCGCATTTATTTATAAATGCAATGATTATAATTAGCACTACAATGATTATAATTGTAACGTGTAGAACTAAACCAATAAGTTTAGATATATGTTTACACCCATTTAATCGCCATACAGACTGTTCTATTAAAATTGCGTCAAGCCATTACAATAAAGTCTTCAAGTTTGTTGCATTTTTG
>JARJDW010023155.1:0-11451 GCA_030264715.1 Adinopsis sp. GC000173 | reverse complement strand
GAATCCATAACACAATTAGCTGAAAATGCGCGCAACAGATTAATACTTTTCGCATTAAGATAATGGAAAACATTCATCGCTTATTTTTACGCCACGTAGATCATCATAAAACACACACACACACACACACACACATACAAAGATTTGTAAAAGAGCGAGTCAAGTTAGTTGACACGCAATCTTCATTTGCAAAATGATCAAATGACAGAACATGGAAATTCATCTGCTTCAAGCTCTTCATATACATTCATCACTCAGTGTTTCTCACAACTGTTGCTTGAAAATGCGGCTTGCCAAGTAGTTTAACTAACTTGCTGCTGCTGCTGGTACTTGCGCTAACTTTTAGCAGCATTTCAATAACAATTTCACATCAATTCCAAAACTATTTATTTGATTTTGCAAAAATTATTACGTTCGGTATATAGTACGATATATTTTACGTATTATACTAACTAAACGCCTTAGATTGTTCAAAGTTTACACATAAATATAATTAGGAATTAATTAATTGCAATTTATGCTACATATTTTAATTGATATATGAATGCACAAATTGTAATTTCCTTAATTACTCCCCTTGCACAATTAACTAAATTGGAATTGTATGAATTGTAGGAAGAGAGTGCATTCTACTTCCACCATATTATAATTGAGTTCTTAATCATTATATTATTATTGCATAGTAATCACAGACCGAGTTTAATTACTCTAGGTGGATATAAAATAAATAATGGTTTTGATTTTGGGAACAGAAGAAATTATATGCAAGAACGTTCAATATTATATTATGACACTTTATTCATTTATAAGAATTTCTATCATATCCAATTATACGATTTTAAATAAGTAATACTAAGGATAACTAAATGACATAATGGAATATTCACTTAAAATTGAAATTTTGAGACAATTTTTGTTATTTTCCATGAAAAATGCTAAAAATAATTATTTTTCAATTCATTTTAGATACAAAATTGGACAGTTAGATACAAAATTTAACGATTTTATGTCATACATTAACAAAAGTCAATGTTAATCAATTTTTACTAGGTATAACTAGCTCAGATAATGACGTAGAGGAATATTCATTTAAAATTAAAATTTTTGAACGATTTTTGTCCGCTGTCCACGAAAAATGCTCAAATAATTAATATTAATCTAAATATTTAAATATTTTTAAAACTCACTTAACATTACAATTTGCAAAAATGTGCGGTAAAAAAGATTCTTATTTTTGATATTTTAAAACAACGAATCAAAAGATTTCTGCACAAAGCCTGAAAAAGATTTGAAACCACCGAATCTTGATTGTCGTAATTGCAGTAAAATGGGAAGTATCTACTCGTAAATAATCATTATTCCTGAAAATAAAAGAAATCAATAAATTCTATAAATAACTACAAAATATTACAAATAAATGCATAAAATTGAATTTTCTTATATAATTTTACAAGCATTTTATAATTCCACTTGTAATTGAGTTCTTAATTTATATTATTATTGCATAGTAATCACAGCGAGTTTAATTAATGTATAAAATAAATAATGGTTTTGATTTTGGGGAAGCGATAGGGCAAAATCCGACACGAATTATTTTTCATTTTGTATTTGTGTGTGTGTGTGCAAGTGAAGTAAGCGTACGATAATTGAATTCTTCTTTCTCCTTTTTTGTTTCAGGTGATGTAATTAAATGTAAGATTAGATGAAGGTTTTAAAATTAAGAGAAATGAGTATTCGTGAGTGTTGTGCGTGAGGGTAAAAATGTATGCGTGAGCGCTATATATTTTCACCACCAAGATGAATACTGTATTAGATGGAATGGGATCTATCACATCATCACCTTTATGCTTCATAATTTTGATGTTATGTATTCGATCAACGGCTTCACTCGAACTAGGTAAGTACTTCACTAGCAATAATAATAAATACCAAAATTCTTTTTTAATCTTTTTTTCTGTATATAACAGTAAAATGATATTTCTAGCTTAAAATTGATAGATGGAATTTATTGCAGCGGGCCGTTTTATTTCTATAGCAGCATTTATTAAATTATAAAAAACTAAACAAGACAAGAAAGCAAATTATAAGTAGGAGTCACTTTTTGACTAAGAATTTAGATATTATTGGTTAATTCGCAATATCAAGGAATTGATAGAGTCGTTAATTTATAATAATATCTAGGATTAGTTCTGCAACCTTTCACATTTACCAATAATTAAATGTAAAGCCTCTATTTTCATTTAGCTTTCTGTTCACTTCTTCAATTGTGGCAAAATTAAAAAAACACTCAAAAGACAAGAAAGAAAATCGTAATTAAGAGTCATCTTTCGGATAAGAATTTAGTGTTAAGTGTTAAGTCTTTTTATGTTTTTTCTGTATGTAACAGTAAAATGATATTTGTAGCTTAAAATTGATAGATGAAATTTATTGCAGCGGGCCGTTTTATTTTTGTAGCAAGCAGCATTTAAATGGTGCTGCTCGTTCGTTTTGTATCGAATACACACACACACACATTTCGAAATAATAACACAATTTAATGGCGAAGGCGCCAAGTTCATACAAAATAGCACGTGCATCAAAAAAGTCAAGTATATATAAATTCGATTTTACATTCTCCATTCTTACTTGGCGTTTTGAACTGCTAACATGTGAAATGTAGTAGTACGCCACAATCTCTTACAATATATTATAAATTTCAGCGAAGCATATCTCTACGAGAATATTCAATTTCATACATTTCTATGTGCCATTACATTTTAACTATATTTCTTTGCAATTTTCTATGTGAAACACATTTCCACTACAAACATAAAATGGTTATTTCAGTCATAAACTCGCAAGTTTGAAAATTACATTTAGTTCAATAATTAAACGTGCCATTTCTAGCATCATTCCAAAACCAATTTTATCTTCTCCGAATTACTCCGAAATTTATAACTACACATATATTTACATCCATACATATATACACTTGCGATCATGTTCACATCCAACATTCGCAAATAAATCAAACATTTAAGCGTCGTCATGCAAAAGTTCCCTCAAACTTAGTGCTGCTTAGTTAAAGTAGGCAAAACACATATAAGATATTTCCAAACTAAGTAAGTGTATTCTTCTTCGTTGTGGGAAGTTTTAAAAAAATTTAAAATTCAACACGTAGTATACTAATGCTGCGAAACTTAACTAAACAGGACAATTCCGACCGACCTTAAACTTTCAAACTACTTTAGCATTACCAAAAGAGATACTATGTATATAGGTAACATGTATTATATATAGGGTCGTCCAAAAGTCACTATAATAACTTCAATTTCTTAACGAATAATGATTTTCAATTGCCGAATAGGTCTTGGACTGTTTTTGGCATACTCTATAGAAAGAAGCAGAGGTGTCAGGTGTCTTATCGGTACATGTGTGCTACTACTACATTTTAGCGCCCTTAAGAAATACATTTTTAGTGCCACGTTGCAAATTATTTTTTTAGCTTTACCCCCGTCACTTAAAATAAAAAATGTGTGATGGATTTTACTTTGCGTGTAAATTTTTGACGATATTCTTCCGATTTTTTTTTATCTTTGGCATTTTCCATCAAATTTTTAGCCACTTTCCTTATTATTGAAGGAAAATCTACGTTCTACTTGTTTTTCTAACAATTTTAAAGAAAATATATAAATGTTTTGATGGAAAATGCCAAAATCAAAGAAAAATCGCAAAAATTTCCTTCGCAAACTAAAATTTAGTATAGAAGCTTAAACACCTTCAACTTTAAGAGTTGGTGGACTATTCTTAAATTTTTATACTCTAAAATCGCATATAACCTTAATATACAAAACCTTTTAAGTTTAAATTTCGTATTTCGTCAATGTAGAAAGTGTTAATTATGAAAAAATTAGAAAGTTATTCGAATTTTCAATCACCTAAAGACTTTTGGGCTACCCTATATACACATTTTTATCTGAAAATGTGTTAGATATGCGTTTTCGTTTGCACGCCAATCAAGCGATAATAATAATTTTCATTAATATCATGTTGCAATAAAACACTCACGAAGTGTGTGTTGTCGGCTGTAAGTGTATCTTTGCGAATTGAATTACACACATCTCGCATGCGATGCATATATATGTATCTACGTATATATATAGATTGCGTAATAAATTATTAATAATTGTAGAACGATACATGCATGTTATTAGAATCAATGCGTAAAATACATGTATGGATGTATAAAGCGCCCGAGCATATTCTAATCAATCGAAGCATGTGCGCATTGATGATGGATTAAATAACTTCATCTGGAGCGTTCGTTGTTGAATACTTAAAATATCGTCTTACGTTTAAATAATTTTGCGCCGCGCAGATTACGTAAATTAATGTGATAAATCTGGCATTGGTTAGTGCACTTTAATAACGCTTCCATGGATAAAGAGTTGAATCATCACAAAATTAATTATCAAGAATTAAAGCTGGGGCTATTAAAATATTAAAATAAAAAAACCAAGTTTTCGCATAATTTTCCACATTTTATTGTTCTTTAAACGAAATTGCAATTTTAGCATTTTTTTTCTCCTCTCTGTCGCATTCAAATCCGCTTTATTGCCACCACCTCCACCCAAGTATGCGCTTGAATTATTTTATTATTAACAATCGGTCGCTGAATGAATACAGCCCTTATTTAATACAACATCAATTAAATAATAACTTTATCCCATGGGAGATTTTAGGTCTTTGCAACATTAAAGTCCGAAATTACCCATTTTACTATAGGAATTTACTTCAATGATCATACCAAATATGTTATCTTAACGTTATGCACATCGTTTGATAATAAAATGCTTGTTGCTTATATTGGCTTAGCGCCAATTTATGCATATACATATATATTTTTTAATATATAAGTACAAATGCATTTACAGAATCCTCTCGATTAATTCAACATATTTTCAAACATAAAGTGCTAATGTTCTATATTTAATGCACCTTTCAGCGGAAGCGATTAATTTCAATCACTCTCACACAAAAGTTGCATTATTTTACAATATTGTTCACATTGTAAAAATATAATGGAAGAAAATTCAACATGTCTTCAAAAATGTTTTATATTTAATTCACCTTACACAAGAAACTATTAATTTCAATTACTAAAATTATTACGTAAATATTATGTACACTAATAGGCATGCCAGGAATAGGGAAACATTTTTTACAAAAACGGCTTTATCTGTAAACAAAATGATGCATTTTTGCAACCAAGAAAATGAATTAGATATATTTCATTTGTCTAATAGGTACTTAATCAACAAGTTACAAGTAAAAATCCAAAATTGAAGAAATTTGTTATTTGTTATTTGTAATTTGTTTCCTTTATTTAAATTATTCATTAGGTATATGTGTATTTTTAGAACAAACGGTTAAATGTATGTAAAAACGGCTCGACCGTTAATTAACTTATTCTTATTTTATGATATTCCTTGTAGGTACATTAAAACAATAACAAATTGTACAAGTACATATTTCCCACTTTATAACCCAATTACGTTGTGTCTGTTAGCCAATTAGGCAATAAGCAATTAATATGTGGGAGCATGAAATAGTTGTAAAACTAAAGAAAATATCAAGAAATTCAACATATTTTCTAACAGTTGCAGTTCTAAAGTTCTATATTTAATTCGCACCTTACACAGGAAGCGATTAATTTCAATCGTACCAAAGCAAAACTTGCATTGTTTTATAAACTTATTCTAATAGTAGACGATTCAACATTGCGCATTAGTCGTTAAGAGATTTTGTGGTAGGCATATAGAGTGATTATCAAATTATAAAGAAAATGCAAAATGTATACTGTTTATTAGTTATTATTTGTTAATTATAGAACAGTTAACAAAAGTGACTACATTGGAGTGATAATGAAATAGTGTCATTGTAAAAATATTATTACTTTCGGAACTTTATATAATTTCGTTTAAGTTTTAGAGATATAGGTGTTCCTTTTTTGCTTTAAGAAATTCATTATTGCAATTTTAAAAAAGAAACAATGTATTAAAAAAAAAATTATTTACAAATTAGTTAATAGACGTTGACTATTTTCTTGTTCAATGTTTCCAGAATAAAAATAACTTTTTCCAAAAATGGGGCTGTCTTCTTTTTACACTAAACCCAATTATAGTTTGTTTGTTTTGTTACCTTTTTTTGTTGTCTTTTTTAAATTTTGAAACGGCTTTTTTGGATTCTCTAAAAAGGTACACAAGGCTCAGAATTTGGTTGATCTTAAACGTAGATTGTAAAGTGAGGATTACTTGTAACATAACAAAAAATACGTTTTGCTTATATTTCACGTTAAATTAATGTAATTGAAGAGAATTTTAAAAAGGTTAACAATGTATAACCTAATCAATTTGTGTCAAAATGAAATGTACTAAAATCTATTAATTATGATTATTATAAAACATGAAATGTGAACTTTACTTAAACCATAAATATACCCGGCAAATTCTAATTCGAACAGCAAATCAATAAACATGAAATTATAGATTTTAATGTAATTGATTTGATTAACATTTTCAATAAATTATTAAATCCAGTTCGAAAAGTAAATTTGATTATTGATTTTGGGTGTATATACATATATATAGTAATTCACTTTACAGATTTTTGTTTAGTTCAATATTAAATTATTGGTATTTTTCACTGGCTGGCACTTTTTTNCTGGCTCGCTGGTTGACTGGCTGGGTGATACACTTTTTTTGCATTTTTTATTGTTTAAAACACAGTAAACTGTTTTTGTTGTTACACTACGCTGTGCTATTGAAACGAAACTCGATTCATATAAATCAAATATCATAAAATGTGTTATTAAAAACAGAGTTTTAGCTGTGCGGCGCGCTCTCATATCTATCTGTGTACGAGAATTGATTGCGCTTAAAATGTCTCATTAAACGTAACTTTGAATTGGAATTTTGGGGCGAAATTAATGAACGCGGATTCGTTTTATACTTGTGATATGTAATGCCGCACACACACATATCTAATTATTAAAAAACAAAGCACTTTAGCGATAAAATATAATTTTTTTTCGAGTTGATAATGTATGGGTGGTGTAGTAAATGTGCTATGACTTTATCTAATGCTCATTCATCAAGCGAAGAATTTATTACCGAAAGAAATCTTTTCATAAAAAATTATATATGGAATACAAATGTCTTGTCGCTTTTTGTTCCGACTGGCTTTTTTTTACTCAAACTTGTACGTTTTAAATATAGAACTGGGAGATAAGGGACAAAAAAAGATGCATATAAAATGTACTTTGCAAGCGCGTTCTTGATGCATCGCGCTTGTAATTTGATACTTGTACCTTTTCGCTGACAGTTATATATTTTACCGACCAACTATAACTTTTTCAATTATGGTGTTGCGCTTAACTTGCGGTATAAAAATTTTAATAGCGCACTTTATTTGTTATTATAATCTTGTTTTTTTTTGTTTGCTGCATATTCTTCTTATACGCTCGCAATTGGAAAGTAATTTACATGGATTATTAATGCTTTAATTGCCATTTCTTGTTACCGCGCTTCGAATGATTCGTATCGCGCAAAAGATATTTGGGAAATTTATTTTTGTCCTCTCTAATGATAATTCATCATCATGAAATAATTCCATTTAAAATTCTAAAGTTTTTCACAAAAAAGACAATAAGCGACGAGAGTTTGGTTGTTTGAAAGAAGGTATTATCAAATACGTTCTTATATTAGATTTGTCCGCGTTTATTTCTTTTATTTAGATCATTTTACAAAAGAATTGAAATTAATGCTTAATTAAAATTTTAATTTAAATTGTTTATATACAAGTAAGTGTAGTATAAGTGTAAAAACGAAAGTTGTTAAAATTGGACTATGTAATTGATGTATCGTTAGTATAAAAAACAAATTATAGGAAACTTTATTAGCAGGAAGAAGGGGGTATACAATATGGACTATGGAGCAGAAATGAACATTGGTCTTTTTTCAGGGGTTGACAGAGGATGTATTTAAACAACCACTGAAAGTAAGGCGGCAGTTCACACATGAATTGAAAAGAAAAGCTTTAGTGTTTAGCATGAATGATTGTCCTCATGTGCTCCCTCCTCTTCTAGGTATTGAAAACATTTTGAGTTTAGAGAAGTAACAATTAAAATTGTGATAGTCCGTGAATATTGACCTTTTTTTGGTTAAATTTTCTTTCTTAAAAGTTGGCGAAGGGTGTATCTAAATAACCGCCGAAACTAAGACGGCAGTTCGCACATGAATTGAAAAGGAAAACTTAAGTTTTTAACATAACTGACTGTTTACATGTGCTCTCTCCTCTTCTAGACATTCAATACATTTTGAGTTTAGAGAAGTAATAATTAAAATTGTGGTAGTCCAAAAAAACCGCAATGTATTGATAAATAAATTAAGTGTTTTTATTCTATATACTCTCATCAAGTGCTCTTCTCATTCAACCTAAGAATAGTGGTGTACCAAGTGACAACAGCAAACTTCGTACAATTTAATTAAATATGTATTGCGTAAACGAGACATTCGTCTGGCCTGGGCAATTATAAGTTAATTGCTAATAAATGTTATTGCATCTTTGAAAAACCATGCAATATTTAGAAGTATTTAAATGTTTCAGGAATATAGCATTTTTATAAATCATGATTATTTCTGAAAAAACAAGTGATTATCTTCTATTATTAGAAACTTACTTTTTAATTTAATATTTAGATAAAAGAAATGATCAATTAATTATTATAGCTCAAAAAAATACATCAAATGCAACATTTTTCAGAAGAATCTCGAAATATAGCTATATCGAGTTATTTCCGATAAATTAAGCAGCGATTTATTAAAAGTATGGCTCTTTAATTTTTCCTACTGTTCAGTTACAAGATTAAGTTGTTCACGTATGACATTAACATTTGCCTAGATATTTTTAAATATAATTAATTCATAGTGAAAATGTAAGACTCATCAAATGTGTATGAACCTACGTGAAAATAATTGTGATACTGTTCACAATTTATACTTCCAACTGCATCGTTTATTATTTTTAACTGTCAGATCAAATATATGAGTGGGAGTAATCTTGAATTCTATAAATAAGTAGGAATCTTGAAGGAAAGAGCAAGGAGGAAGGAGGAGGGAGGAGAAAAAAAGGGTCTATAAGTATAAGTAAAATATGAAAGATAAATGTAAGTTATGGTTTATTAGTTTAATGAAAATATAATATTTATTTATTTAACAACAAAAAGAATCGTATTTTAACGTCAAGCCCCATGCAGTGCCAGCCTTTCACTTTATCCTTCAGATGGGTCTTTGGAGAGCATTTCATACATAACTATAAATTATTCCTACCTACGCTGTTTGTAGAGCTTTCGTCATGAAATATTTACATTTCAGCTCGTTTTATACGTGTGAATTTAAATTCTGTTTGTCAAATCTAGGAACTCTTGTTGTTATATATTCTGAACATTGAGAACATAGCCCCTCATATTGAGGATAAACATGCCTCGCGTCTATTCAGAAATCTATATTTTGTTATACTAGTATATCTATACGTAGTATGTACGTACATTACATTTTACAAGATTATCTAATATATCCTTTGTAGATATTACATTTTCATTGGAGGAATACAGCAAATTTCACGCCACTAAATTTATTTCTACTAAAAGCTTCATATTTGTAATCATTGTGGAAGCAATTCGACTCGTTTTTCCTATAATAAAAAAGTGGAAAATGACTATACGAGAGAGAGATTTTAAATGATAATAAAAAAGCTATTGTACAATTCATTGTCATTTAAATGGAAAAAATTCATTATAGAGAATTATACTACACTACATAGCAACCGACCTACTACTGCTGCAACTGTAATTGCATTTTTATTTAAGGAAAATGTGAATACAACAAGCAATCCTCTACTAGCTTTATTGTAACGATGCATTTTTATTTTTTTAAGCTTACATGTCATTATCATAAACAGTTTTATGATTTATTCCATATATACTCGAAACAGACTTTTTCATTTTAAATCCGCGCTATTTGTGTGTAATTTGCTAATCGTCGAGAATGGAAAACGGCGGTTTACTAAATCTCTTACTATAGTGCGCCGCCGCCATAAAAAAATGAATGCTTCAAATGTTTGATTTTGTAATTAGCTTCGTAGTAAATTTTTATCATCTATTGAAAGGGGAATGATATAGTATTATGATTTATTTTATAATTAAAAATATGATATGTAATTTGCTAATTGTCTAGAATGGAAAAGTTATTTACTAAATATTTTACTATATCATCGCTAGAAAAAATTTAAGCGTTAAAAATTTGATTTTGTAATTAGCTCCATAGTATTTTTTTAGCAATCACGAATCTATTGAAAAAGGAATAATACAGACTTATGATTTATTGTATATTTAAAGGAATACATTGAAAACTCATGAAAAACTGTAAAATTTAGTTAAATTCATTGAAAAATGATAAAAGAAATAATGAGATTCATCGAAAAATGATGAATAAATACAGAAATTAATCGAAAAATGATGAAAAAACAGTAAACTTCAGAGAAGTAGGTACATACACTTCTCTTTTTCAATAAATGTACGCTGTTATGTAATTTGCTAATTGTCTTGAATTGAAAAGTTGTTTGCTAAATGCAAGAGCCAAATACTTGATTTTGTAATTAGCTTCTTAGTAAATCGTTATCACTTCCTTATATTGAAGGAGAATTGAAAAAAATTATATTATAATTTATTTTATTTTAAAAAATCACATACATATGCCCCTTTTTCATAAAATTCACGCAATGGACTAAATATTTTATAACGCATCCATCTTCGCAAAAATAGCGTCAAATGTTTGATTTTGTAATTAACTCTATAGTAAATTTTTATCATCTATTGAAAGGCGAATGATCCAGTCTTATGATTTCTTTTATATTTAGAAAATATGTAAATATCTACTTTTCTTTTTTTTTAATGTACGCCGTTATGCAATTTTCCAATCGTTTAAAATCGAAAAGTTGTTTATTAAATACAATATTTTATTACATTGTCGCCAGAAAAAATTAAAGCGTTTAATTTGTTAATCGTCTAAAATGGGGCGGGGCTGTTTACCAAATTAATATATTTTACTATACCGCCACCGCAAAAAATGAAAGCGTCAAATATTTGATTTTGTAATTAGCTCTAAAGAAAATCTTTATCATTCACCAATCTATATATTGAAAGGAAACTCATAGAATTTTATGATTTATTTAATATTCAGAAAATATCTAGATAAGTCCTTTTTTCATTAAGTTTACGTTGTTATGCAATTTGCTAATCGTCTAAAATGAAGCCACTGTTTACTAAATATATCTTTTATTATACCACAACCGCAAAAAAAATGAAAGCGTCAAATATTTGATTTTGTAATTAGCTGTATATAGTAAATCTAT
>JARJDW010023153.1:0-34918 GCA_030264715.1 Adinopsis sp. GC000173 | reverse complement strand
GCAAAATGTAAGTATTGTTGATAAAAAAATGTAGTTTGTGATATCTGAACGCAAAACATGATGTGTAGGTGATTCGCTCAAGTGATAAGTATTTAAAGGTAATGCTTTGTCATTTATCTTTATAAATCATTTATTAACATATTTAAAAAAAAATATAAATAATCAAATTAATGTATTGTATGTAATAATGGAATAGCTAAATGCCACACTTTATATCCATTTTCAATAATTAATAATAATAATAATAATAGTATTATTAAAAATTGAATTGAATTGTTAATAAAATATAGCAATTATATACCTACGTTTATATTTATCAATGTCGATGATATATGTATAAAAACGACACGTACTCTGCAGATAATTTGCTTACAATCGCAGGTAGTTAAAATAAGTACGTTCTACATTATTATCATGGATTTTTATTTATTTATTTTAATCAATTCTACAAGTAATGAAAGTAATATTTTACATTTATACATCTAGATTTTCAAAGAGTTAAAAAATGGTTTATTACAATATGATGCAGTTTTTATATGAAGTACTAGAAGGGTAAGGTAACACTGGTCATAAAAGCAAAATTTCTTATATATTTTACTAACAAGGGCGTTAATAACACGAATTAATGATTGAGATGTGAAAGAAGTGAGGACGTTAATTGTCAAAGTCATTAATGTTGTATTAACATTCGAGTTGGTTACAATATTTTCTCGATGATTATTTTATAAAATTTTAATTTTAATTTGATTTTTTTCGTTTGTTGGGTGCATACTTAGATATACAGTGTGTTCAATTACTTCGGAAACACTCTTTTATTTTGAAAACGATGGTTTAATTAAAAAATTCGGTACACGTAGGTTGATACTATTTTTAAAAACGCATTTGATAGTGATATTCACTTTGTACTTCAAAGTGCCGATTGTCAACTTCATTTTTTTAAATGGAACCCCCCATTTTTAATTGAAATTCTGAAAGATCACAACATTTTACATCTAGTTTGTGATTTGTACGCAATTTTGATTTAAGACATTGGAGATACAGCTGGTGTTTATAAGTCCGGCAACATAATTTTATTTAGAAAACTATAATTTAATTAAAAATTCTCAATACGTAAATCGATATTATATTTTAAAGCCCTTCTGATGGTAATATTTACTTGGTCCTTCGAAGTGCCCATCATGGACTGCCAATGGTCAACTTCATTTTGTTTAAAGAACCTCACATTTTTAATTGAAATTCTGAGAGATTACATATTAGACGTAAAATGTTATGATCTTTCAGAATTTCCATTAAAAATGTGAGGTTCGATGAAAAAACTGAAGTTGGCCATCTGAAGACCATGATGGACACATCGAAGGACCATGTGAATATTACCATCAGAAGCGTTTTAAAATATAATATCGACTTATGTGTTGAGAATTTTTAATCAAGCTATCATTTTCTAAATAAAAGGGTGTTGCCGGACTTATAAGCACCAGCTGTATCTCCGATATCTTAAATCAAAATTGCGTACAAATCACCGACTAGACGATTGCGATATTGCAGAATTTCAATTAAAAAATGGGGGGTTCCATTTAAAAAAATGAAGTTGCCTATCGGTACATGATGGGCACTTCGAAGAACAAAGTGAATATCACCATCAGATGCGTTTTTAAAAATAATATCGACCTACGTATTCAGAATCTTTAATTAAACCATCGTTTTCAAAATAAAAGAGTGTTGCCGAACTTATTGAACACACTGTATCTTATACCAGCAAGTTAGGACAGCAATTTAAAGATTTTAAATCATAACTCTTGAAAAATATGTAAGTCTAACGGTTGCAAATTTGTCATTAAAGTCGAAAAAAATGATTTTTTTCGTACTCTCTGAAAATGTCTGAACTCCTCCATGAAACATCCCTTTTGTGAATCGGAAAGGATTGAATATTCGCGTTTTTAGTAAGAGACACATCTAAGAAGGCATGCATATCTAATAGAGAAACTTGAGAAAAATAGCATAGAAAATGTTTATTTTGGTTGCATATTACAGTTGTATAGCGAGCGAATTTTGTTTCGTGCAAATCTTATAGAAAATTAATTGTGTTCCAAAGCAGTTTGAAACCGCATATCGAAAATAATACAATATTTTAATTTTATTGTCAATCAGAAAACTTGTTTTGAACACAGGTCCCTAGAATCTTTTTTAGCCAAAGGCCAAATTATAAAATGCTAGTAACTTGGCGCGCTAAAAACACTCCACCGAACACGTAAGTCTGTGCTGTGATTGTTTGACCTGCTGCCTTCACATTTACAATTGGTGTAAATATGAAATACATTTTAATATCGCGGGGCGGTCGAAAACTATTCGCGGGTCTTAGCTTAGAGAATCCTGTTTTACCATATATGCAGTCAGTGCCGACTTTACATATAAGTTAAACAAGCTATCGCATTTATAAGGGCTTCACATGCAATTATATTAACATAAAAATCTCAGGCAAATATGAATATCAATCATACTGATTGTGGAAATTTGTTATATGTTTTGTACATTTAAAATTTCCGTTTAACTAAGTCAATCCAAACTAAATTTCAACGCTATGTAGAAAAAAGTTTTTTTTGCTAAACTAAAAAAATATGGTAGCTTAAGACCATTTTCCTTCTAAATCCGGAACGGTGTGCAGTATTTGTTTAAACATCAACACTGTTCAAAACTTAATTGCTAACAATCAATCGTAAATTTTCATATAGCCGCATTAATTTGTATTACATAGTTGTAAAATAACAATACAAATATTTTTTATTTAAAATTTTTATAAGCGTTGTATGACTAAATGAGCTGTAGGTAGCAATAAATCTGTTAACTGTCTAAATATTTTCATTACTGGCATCATATCGAAAAATGGTTAAATTAAATTAACTATGAAATTTATTCTACAATATAAATCTTGTTTAATTTATGAAACAAAAAAAAATTATGACAACATTAAATTTGATTATTTCTCATTAAACATACTGTTGATAATTTGAATCTACATCCTCTCTGGCTTTTTATCTTACTTTCTAGCATACGAATTATCATTTTTACATGTATTTTATTTTTAATTTAATTAGCATAGGACCTATAACAAACTGCTTAATTATAAATTTACAAAACAAACGATTACCAAATGATATCATATTGCATCATATTATTTATTGATGCATAAGCTTATTACTTTTTAACCTCAATTTAATAAAGCAATTGGAACAACATAATTTATAATAAAGTAGAAAATAAAAGTATATATATACCTACCATTATTTAATCGTGCTGCATATTAAATTCAGTTTATTCATAAATATACTAAATTGCATATTTCATTGTAATCTCATGTATATTCAATTTATCAGCTATTTTATATGTATTATATAATTTAGTAATGAATTACGTAAATAAAATTTAATGTAAATAAAAACAACTTACTTTGTTTCTGCTGAAGTAAATTCGCCCCACGACTCGGTTGTTTCAGTTTTTGGGGCATGGGCTGGCGATCCAGCTGGCGAACAACCTGGTGGTGCTGGTAATCGTCCACCGCTGGTGCTCGGTGGCGGCGGAAGAAGACCCAATCCACCAGTAGGTCTTGGTTTCGACTTTGTGCCTTCAGAACCATCTTTTTTCTGTAAACGTGAATACATTAGTGCGCAGCATTAAAACATGACTATATAAATACCGTTATTTTCATGTTAATTTTGATTGTTTCGCCTTCCTTAAAGCCTAAATCTAGTGCTGGGCCGCTTGGCTCCTCATTAATTTGCTTCTCCTTTTTCACCCATTTAAAATGATCTTGTAAGGCTACATTTAAATCAAACGAATCTGATCTATCACCAAAACCTAAACCAATAAAAGCAGAACGACCTAAAAAAGTACAATACACCAATTAAAGTTTGCATTAATTTAGCTTTCTATTACAGTACCATTGTCGTCCTGTATTCTAAGTACAAAATATCTCGATGAATCACTGACTGCTTCCAATGCAACACCCGGATAAGTCTCTATTGGACATTTAGCAAACAATTCACCCGTATTTTTATCTTCTAATTTAATTGAGCATTCATTTCCCTTCGCCACTAATCGCATACGGCCCGTCCATGCTGGTTCAGCCAGATTCCAATCGGCCGCTCTGGAAAATTTCAACATTTAAGATAAGAAAAGTGGGTGGTTATGATGATAGCGCAAATTATATTTAATTTATACACAATTTTTATATAATCATACCTGTAACTACGATTCGTACTTCTCGGTGGAATGTTGAATACAAATACTTCTGGTTTCACTAATAACACACTTTCATATGTATCCATTTCGCTTTTGTTTTATTTCTCAAAAAAATGACAACACACAGTCACTCGAATATTTGCAAACTGTCACTGTCAACACTGTCAAATATCACGAAACAAATTGTTAATAGCGTAAGTCTGCTAGTGCTTTAAAGAGGTCGCTTAGAATTTTCTATATTACGTTTTATTTCTTTACACTATAAATACAAATACCAATGCAATATACGTTAATAATAAAAATAAATTATGTAAATTACTAAAATAGTATTGAAACTGTTTTATTCTCTACTTTAAAATGGATAGTTTAGCAGATTGTGCTATTAGTCTCTAGGTGTCTCCACATTCGTTATAAAATATAACGGACATCTTCTTTTTCTGCTATTGATAACCAGTAAACCAAAGACGTTAAAAATTTGAATAACATTACAAGGTTAGGTGTTGACATTATAATTTTTTAAATAATATAGCTGCTTTTTAAATAATTAATGCATTGCGGTTAATTTAATTATTAAGAATTACTTAAATATGCATATTATGGATGTCTCCAATATAGAAAATTTAATACTAAAATATAATATAGATGCAGTTGAATCAAAATTAGCGAAAGAGTTGGACACTCTGCAACAAGAAAGTATGTATATTACAATTGAATCCGCCTATTGATCTAAATTAATATAATATCTTTAAAGTTGCACAACATGAAAATATGATAGAAATATCAAATGCCATTGAAGATGAGTATATTCACCAAGATAAAGTACTGTCAAATAAAATAGAAAGACTAGAAAACGAACGATTTAATGCACAATATCTGAAAAAAGCACAACTTTATAGTAAAACATTAAACGAACTAGAAGAAAATTTGATAGAGGAAATAGAATTCCTTGAAAGGTAAATAGTAATTAGATATAAATAAGTTTTATTAATGAACGTTATTGCAGCTGTTATGTTCAATCGGGACGCCTTTTCAAAGAATTTACTTCCAAAGATACTAAAGCTTCTTCAAAGAGTAGAGTCGAAACATATAATAAAGAAATTAAAAAACGAGAAGTAAAATTTACACAATACCTTAAAAATGTAGTAATAAATATGAATATTTTAGAAAGAATGCCCAGCGGTGAAAAATTGTTTTACAAAGTTGGAAGCAACTGCTGCCAAAGACACTAAGATTGCTAACCTAAAAGAAGAACTAAAATTGCTAAAAGAGCTAACAAAACCATTTCATGGTTTACAACCTGATCTACAAATGGCAAAAAATCAGCTTAAAGAGATTATCAATGAATATTTAAAAGTATCGAATGATTAGAATAATTATTAAATAAAATATTTTGGGGGTAAAATTTATTTTCGTATTTTTATAATATTTTATACTAAATTATGTGTTTACGTGTAATTTAAACAATAATGAACAATTTTAATTTTAAAAGGTTTATTAATATGTAAGTAAGTACGTGTTCGTTTAAGTGATTATATACAATGAAAAAAATAAATAAGTGAAATGTAAGTAAATATGCATAATTCTATTTAAGTAGCTTGCTGAGAAACCTGTAGTAACATAAATTATAAAAACAATCCGTATTAGTGCACTTTTAGATGTTTCGAGGGAATAAAAGTTTTAAATTTTTTCCAATTTAGGTTATCACCAACATATACTATTTCTATTTGTATTTCATAAAGTATCGATTCTATTTCAGAATAGTAATATTAATTTCAGCGACATCCAATCTATTTCCAATTAGTGATATGAATTTCAGATTACTTAAAATGAGAAATACATTTGATGTTTTCTGTTGGTGCATTCTAAAATGTTCTGAAACGCAACTGTGAAAGCTATAGTTTTAATAAAATTATAGCAACGTATTGCGTGAATTAGCCCTATATTCTTGTATTTTTCGTATGCAATAACAAAAATTAATCCAGTTTCTGTTACGAGATCATTTTAAATAGAGGTAAACTTTGGCATCTTTTTAGATATTAAAATTAAAAAATAAATAGACAGTTTACAATAAGTAATTAAGCGCTTGAACCTAACTTATACATGTAATATGCCTTATTAAATAACATGCATATTTTTTCAGGCTAAGAATTGTTTTTTTTTATATTTAAATGTAGCGAATTCAAAAGCTGTTAAGTTACTTCTCAAAAAATCGGGATACATTCGCAGAGTTTGTTTGGTTTTTTTGCACCTCAAGTTGGAAGGTGCATGATTTCTTTTGATAGGAGTTACATAAAGAGCGTCTTAACAAGAACAAAACCAGAAACAATTCAGTAGCTTAAAGCAAAATTCAAGAATTACAACTTTGGATCATAAAACAATGGATAATGTAAGGTAAAATGCATTATTCTTCAAAAGTAAACAAAAAGAACTGTATACAACATTTGTATTTGATTTAAATGTTGAAATTTGATATTTTAAAGTTACATGCCTTTTAAATAATTCAACTCAGGTTGACTCAACCTATATTCCTTTAATTTTTCGTACTTTTTTGTTTAATAACTATATTTTGTAATAAAATTAACACATTATGTTACACATCAACATACGAGATAAGATAAGACGGTATAACATTCAAAGATACATATTTATTAAGTTATTTTTCATTCAAAAAATATATAAACATGTTAAATAATGATTATATCACTACGAAATATTATCAACTAGCATTCTCAGCCACGCGTTGCTCTGGCTCAGTTAAGATTGATTAGAAAAATTTCCCGTGTAAAATTTAACTATGTTTTTAAAGTCTTAAAGTCAATTATTCGTTGCATTAGTTCTGTCCTGCCGGTACGGAGGCATAAATTTGATCTCCTGCAAGGAGTAAAGGTAAATGTTTGAATATTTGAATGTTTGTCCTGTCACACTGACAGCTATCAAATTGACAGTCCTACTATTTTCACAAAATAACACATTTTATCGAATAGAACGTCTTCTTCTAATATATAATATGCTAGAAACCTTCTTTGAACTATATTAAACAACTCGCCAAAGTTTCATGGCGAAACATTGCACGGTTTTTGAATCTATCGAGTACAGCCAGACAGAGAGACAGACATTCATTTAAATATAGATTTGTTGGTTATTAATTGTTAACCAATCAAAAAATACATAATTGCGTTTAAACTTTGACAACATCACTCAAATTCTACAAAAATGTGTAAATTCCTAAACTTCGTAAACAATAATTAATATATAATAGTTAAAGCTCTCTTACAAATTTATAACAGACAAATAATTATCAAAATATGCTCGGGAAGGCTAAAACTGAATTTGATAATACGACATGGCATCAATTGGATGATTTCGTAAACGAATGGCTTTATAAAACGATCGATTTTGAGCAACATTTTCGCAACCAGAACTCTGTATTGACGCAAGCATTTTTCGATGTGCGAAATAATGATAGAAAGGTTGTATCAAATTAATTGATGATGTTTATTTAAATTGTTATTCCAGTGTAGGGATATAAACGATCGAATGAATACAATTAACTTTCTAAATCAATGTTTAAGCCACATAGCAACTGTAATGGAAAATACTAGCATCGAGTTGGAAAAGCGTCTTGTCGACTTAGAGGGACAGCACTCACAAATGTACAATACAAAAGCGTATCGAGACCATCAACGTGAGAGCTTGTAATTTATCACAAAAATAAATTTAATAGTTTTATTCCCGATCACGTACCGTTCGTAGGTATAAAACAGCCGAGCAAATTAATGGCACTTTAAAGCAATTAGAAATCAATTGTGATAATATTACCGTCGACGTTATTAAAACGGACAACGAAATGATAAAGAATGAAGTGTGTTTATTTATAAATATATATTGTCATTTAAAGTAGAATCAGTTAGTTACTATGATTGATTGTAGGCCGAACTGATTGCGCGTATATTAATGCACCATTTGAACCACCTCGAAAATATCGAAGTTAAAATGCATTGTATGGAGAATCTATTGACAGAGATCAATTCACTAGTGAAGCAAATCGCAATGCATTAACGATTTGACATTGCATCGGAATAAAGTTGAAAAATTATTTACAATAATATAGTGTATTTGTTCCAGCCAGACACTTTCTAAATTTAATAAATAAATAAAGTAAGTGATAACGTAATTATCTGAGTTTTGTTAATATTTGTTGGATAAACGTGTGTATAAAAAACACAACACATCGCTGCTGCATTTTAAAGTTAAGTTCGCATTGAGTATGACAACGGAAAATTTGAAAATCGTCGCGGTGGTTGTGAAGGATATAAGATTTCCCACATCGCTCAAGGCCGATGGGTCGGATGCAATGGTGGGTGATTACGTTCATGCTCCACTGTTATAATTGCGTGTAAGTAATATAAGTTGTTTTCATAGCACACTGATCCAGATTATTCCTGCGCTTATGTAACAATTAAATTGGGAAATGGGAAGGAAGGTAATGGATTAACATTTACGTGCGGACGCGGCACCGAAATTGTTGTTGCTGCGATTAAAAGCCTTCGGCATTTAATACTTGGCAATGTTGTTACGGACATCTATAAGGATTTTGGGACGTTTTGGCGGTCGCTTACCAGTGAGAGTCAAATTCGTTGGGTAATTATAACAAATATTATTTATAAATCTATAGGTGGTCCTCCAATTACTTGGTGAAGTTTCTTTGATATGATAATAATTTTTACTTCCTCTTTCCCGATATAGTTCCAATATTTCAAATGCATCGGGATTGTCTAGGAAGTATACTTGCTGATTAAAGTGGTGTTTGCAAATATTTTAGGTTATTGTTATTGAAAACAACCGACTTCTATAGTTTACCTAAAAATGACCATTTAACACACATTTTGGAAAAATTGGGCGATTCTTCATTGTGTTACAACATCTTAAAAATTAAAGATAGCAAAGTGTAATTTGATTAGTTTTGCAAAAATTATTGCGCTTTAATGATTATGTGCTAACTCACTGGCCGTATTCTTTAATCATCGCACCATCACACTTTTACTTTTAGCTTAAGTTTTAAGTCGTAAGAACTTAGAATCATGTGACGGCGTAAAATAGCCACAAAAATTCGTATAGAAATCAATCTAGCATAGAAAAATTTGGAATAGCAATTATGGTACCGCGCAAATAGAGGACCACCTGTATTTTCATTTAGTGTAATATACTTTCCTTGCTGCTAATGAGCTAACATGTCAACCGTAATTTGTTAATTTAAATGTTTATTTGATGCGTAGATTGGTCCAGAAAAAGGCGCAATTCACCTAGCTGTTGCAGCGATTGTAAATGCCCTATGGGATTTGTGGGCTAAACTATTAAACAAGCCCGTTTGGCACCTATTAATGGATTTAGATCCCGAACAGTTGGTGTCAACAATTGATTTTCGCTACATTTCTGATGTAATTACGCGCGAAGAAGCCATCGATATTCTGAAAAGGCGGAAGGATGGTATAAAGGCGAGAATGGAACAATTGAAAAGCAAAGGGTATCCGGCATATACGACCCAAGTTGGTAGGTTTTACTTATTATTCATTGCAATTATAATGCTAATCGATTTTAATCAAAGGATGGATGGGATATTCTGACGATAAAATTCAGAATTTGTGTAAAGAATATATTAAGCAAGGATTTACTGCATTCAAAGTTAAAGTTGGAAAGAATTATGAGGATGATAAACGTCGTTTGAATATTGTAAGGAATGCAATCGGACCTGATAATATTTTGGTAAGTTTCTATTATGAATTGATAGATTTTCAGGACATACAAATAGTACATTATTTGTTAATAATACAGTAGAACTGTGCTACTCGAACGGAAATACGTGAATTGCGTAGAAAAGTCTAAGATTACGTCTTGGAATTGTCGAGTTGCGTTAATTTTTTGGTCAATGCGTAGATGGAGCTAAAAGAAATCGGATTGAGATATTTTTGCTTATTTTGACGCATTTTTCGAGCGATTTTCGACGTGCTTCGGCCGGTGCTACCTCCGGAAAGGTGGATTTTATCAATTTCTGGTGAAAACACTATGAAAATCAGATGGAAAATACGACAAAAAAATACTCGAAAATTTAACATAGTTGTGATTTTCAAGTAACGGATATTGTTAGAATCCACCTTTCCAGAATTAACTACGATCCAAACGCATCCAAAATAACTCGGCAAATGCGTGAATATGAGCAAAAATGTCTCTCCCAATATAAAATCAGTCCGAGTTCTTTTGAGTCTACCCATCTATACTTAATACGTAATTCGAATAGGCTTCTAGAATGGATTGTGTACGAATATTCCACTGTATTACAATTATATGAATTACCTTTTACTAATGATAATTTTTTTCCATTGCAGATGGTGGATGCGAATCAAATTTGGGATGTACAAGAAGCAATCGATTGGATGATCAAATTACATAAATATAACATCTACTGGATTGAAGAGCCTACATCACCCGACGACATTTTAGGACATGCAAAGATTGCAAAAGCGCTAAAGCCGTGGGGAATTGGCGTAGCAACAGGTGAAATGTGCTGTAATCGTGTCATGTTTAAACAATTCATGCAGGCAGAGGCGATGCAATTCTGTCAGATTGATTCAGCTAGAATTGGTGGCGTTAATGAATTACTCGCCGTTTACCTAATGGCATTCAAATTGGGAGTAAAAGTTTGTCCGCACGCTGGCGGTGTGGGTTTGTGCGAGATGGTGCAGCATTTACAAATGTGGGATTATTTGTGTTTATCCGGAACCATGGAGGGACGCGTCATTGAGTATGTTAATCAACAGCATGAGCATTTCGTCGATCCGCTGGAGGTTTCAAATGCGCACTACCTACTACCACTGGTATTTAATCTAATTATCTCTTGATTTATTTTATTAATTATGTACTTTGTATGGTAGTATCCTGGATATGGAACAACGTTCAAACCTGAAACGCTCGTTAAATATGAATATCCAAGCGGGAGTGAATGGCAGAGTATATTTCAGAAAGGTTTATACAAAGATCCTAATCACAAATAAGTTTAATATCATATAGTAGTACAAAACGAAGTTAAAACGAAAATAAATATGTATTTAAAAACGTTAAATTTAAAATTGTTGCTTAAACTACGTACGTTTGGCAAATAGAAACCTATCTAATTTCCTTTGTTTATCTTTCTTTTCTGTTGTTGGCGATGGATCTTCAGGTTTTTTCCGCTTCTCAGTAGACTGTAACATAATTTCAATGTAAATATTTTTAAAATATCAGACCTATGATGTTTACTGCATATTTTAATTAAAAATATATTATATATACGACGGAAAGTCAAATATAAAAACAACATATTTTCTTTAGTTTTCAAAAAGTAAGTTTCATTGTGCTTATTATTGTAGGGTCAGTTAGGACAGTTAAAAAGTTGCAGATATTGTACCGCTGCAAAATAAGACGTAATGCACATTAGAGTGATGCAATGAGCAACCCACGATTCGTTAACGTATGATTCTTCTAAATTTGACACGTGAGCTAATAAATTTGATTGGTTTGTTAACGATCACAACGTGTGCAATCCACGTCTTTTTAACTACATTTTACGCTAGAAAAATTCATTGCTCAATTGATTTATGACCCAATCACCGGTTAAAATATCCACGAAAATTGGGAAAAACATTGCCATAAAAGCCGATGATTATGTAGAAAATTAATATTAAGCNCGTCTTTTTAACTACATTTATCGCTAGAAAAATTCATTGCTCAATTGATTTATGACCCAATCACCGGTTAAAATATCCACGAAAATTGGGAAAAACATTGCCATAAAAGCCGATGATTATATAGAAAATTAATATTAAGCCTTTGGGAAAAGTTAAAAAATTTGGTTTATATTTAATTTTCTCACGTATGTACATATGTTTTTTGCCAAATCAAAATTTAAATAAAAAATATTTTCAAATTTTTATATCCTGAGCAGCCGTAACATATAACAAAAGATAGCCATTGCCATTGCATTTAAATTTTATGCTTATTCGTATTGGGTTATGCATGCAATTTGCTTTTTTATATTACTCAACTTACATTCATAGTATTTTTATTCTCTTTGGTTTCTTTTTCAAACGTAACGCCGGCATCTTTATCTGTCAAACTAAGCGGATTGTAAGTTTCGGGCTCAGCTTGCTTTTTAAGGCTTTTCAGGAAAGGATTTCTTGGGCCTTCTAATAAAAGCGAAGCGTCCGGCGTTGAAACAGAAGTTTTAGAACTACTCGGCGTAAATAGATCCTAATAAATCATAAGAATTAACACATTTTGCTATTAGTACATATATGACAAAAAAAATACCTGTGATTCATTGAATGTACTTGGTGTTTTCATTTGCGTCGCGGGAGTGCTCTAAAAATGTATGTATTAAAAATTTATCTAAAACAAGACGAGAACAAATACCGGTGTTTTGCTTTTTGAGAGGATTTTACGAACGGAAGATAATATTTCTCGATTTGGTCTAATAGTATTTGTTGGTGTGGATACTGTAACATCCTACAACATATTAAAAGTAATTGCAATTGTTTTTTTTAAAATATTGTAACAATATAAACACCTCTTCTTTATCCGCATCATCACTATCTTTTAATTTATTAGCTAATGCAATTAGTTTTTCCGCTAATCTTCTTTTTTCTAATTTACTGACATATTTAACACCCAAATTGACTATTTGTGGGTTTTCCAAGATCTCCATAAACTCCAACGCCCGATGATCTAGATTATTTTTAACTGCCAACTAAAATTTTAAATGGTCGAGTGTTAAACTTTTAAAATGAAGTATTCAAATTACCGCAAAGGCTTTCAAAGCAGTCTCTTTATATTTCTTTGATGTGTTTTCAATTTGCAACGTAGACCAGGTAAAGAGATTCGCTTCTAATTGAGACTTTTCCGCATTAATTTCCATGAAAGGTGATTGTAATGCCAACTCACACTCGATAGGTCGTGGTGTGAAAGTGGGATACATACTCCCCTTACATTTAATTCCGCGTATAGTGCCAAACGTTTCATGTATCGATGTCACAAAGAAACCATCTATAGCACCTGCACGCTGAAAATGATGCAGACCCTTATTATATGGACAAACACATTATTTTAAAAATGTTTGCTTACATTTCTGGTTGTATCACAGAAAGGCAGCCACATATTCGCTTCTAACGGGTGCAAAAACACCATTCCTTCACTATCCATTAAAGCTGGCGTTCCTACATCGGTAAAGCCAAGCCACTGCAACTTACTGCCCGGACTTAACGCCGCCTTAATATTTCTATTTTCCACCGACGTGCCATCCAATTTCACTAGCATGATATCTATAGATTGATCGCCCTTCCGTACATTACCAACATGATAAGCAACCATCAATACGCAACCAAATGCAGACATTGTTAAGACCGGGCCAGGAATTGAAACAACAGCTCTTTGGGTTCCGTAGATCGAACACACATAAACTAGATAATTATTAACGGCGAAACAAACTAAATTCTGGGATGTTGCGATGCAAAGAATCTCAATACTGTCATAAGGCATGTTTAGATGCCATTCCTTTGACGATAGGGCGAGTGGAACCACATTGATGGAACTGAAAATATAATGTTAATATTAATGTTCCTGTGTAAAGATGAAAAAATCGGTTCATTTGAACTTGATTTCAATTTGATTTAATCAAGTGATTCGACTCTGTGATCTTTAGGATCCAGCTCATTTTACTAATAAGGTGATTATACGAATGAATGAACGATGCCCTACACACTTTTTACATGTTAAGAAAAACATTGTATGATTACCACTTTAAACACAATAAGCTGAGACACACATAGTGAGCGGTCAAGAAAGTTTTGGTAGGTTTTAGAGGTGGCTAGAGGTATGCCAAAGCTGTATTAAACACGAGCACATCTCTAACCACTCCTACAACCTGCCAATGCTTTCTTGTTTGATGTTTGATGCCTCACATGTGCGCAGCCTTTATCCATAAATATTTCTATTAGGAATTAACAAGCGTGAGACGTTTTATGCCTTCGAGTTACGAGTTTAATGATAAAAAAGTTTGATATGTCTAATGAACAAGTAAACTACTTATACCGGCTACACTACTATTCAAGAAATGAACGAATATTGCTTTCCCAAAGAGTCAACTGAATGAACGATGAGCCGCTTCATATGATTCGGATCAGCACATTCATTCACATTCATATTAAAGATCCGTTCGTTCATGAACAACCAATCTCCATTCGTGTGATTTATTTACTAATATTACCTAGAATTTGCAAGCGCTAGTGCTCCTTGACTAATGGACCCCATCGTCATCATGCTGCTATGAAAGGATGAATCCATGAATTCAACCTCTATAGATTTTGTACCTTCTTCTTCGCTTGTTAGATTGCATCCGTAGCACCTTACGATGCCGACTTCATTCCAGCACATATAACGTGGATCTAAGTGATCCGGTGTGGAAGATGGCATAAACGGCTCTTGAAGGGGTGGTTCAGGTGTGCGGGAACGCGGTCTTGGCGATACCGAACGAACTGTTGCTACATAAAATAAAAATAAGCGTTTCATTGTAAGCATTGGGCTGCATAAAAGATTTGACAATATAATTTTTTACTGAGTATCTAAACTTTGAAATCCCACAATGGATCATTTCTCTGCAATGATATTGCTTTCTTTCTCACAATAAACAAACCGGCAACCAAATGTTGTCGGTTTTAAGGAGCTAACCGGTTCAAAGAGCAATAATAATTTCCGATGCACATTTAGAAATCTAGGAAACATTTCTTTCTATAACAATGAATGTAGTGATTTTATTTTCTAATGATGAGAATTTAAGTAAAAAATCACCATTTCTGAAATGAGTTTCGTGGCATTGTCATTTTTTGATAAGACTTTTGCCTTAAACTTAATGGCACTTTTCTTTGCTTCAATCGCCTTCCTATCTTTTTTGAAATAATAATAATTTAAAACTCATGCAGATTTAGTTTTGTATTTATGTCAAATGTTAAGAAAAAGTTTAGAGTAAATCATTGATAAGGTCTTTCTTAACTACGGCAGAAATCAACAGCCAATACAACAAAAATTAAATGAGGTAAAGTTGTCGTCAATAAGCGATTTGCTCAATCAAGATAAAAAAGGACATCCCTTATTGACAATTACTCTTTTCATATATGTATCATAAGTATACATTAGTACAACTTTTTAAAAAATATTGTTACACTGAACAAGATGATTCTATACAATTTTTTCCGTAGTTTGAGTCTCGTTAAACTTCTAATAGATATATAAAGAAACAATGACTTTTGTAAACAACCCGACATTATAAAACTTACATTTATCATCATTGTCATCATCCTGACTTCCCATAACTTGCTTTTTTATTTTTTCCAAAGACACAACATTCTCATCATCCTCATCATCATCATCGCCACTCTTCTCAGCGTTTTCGATTTCAACATCGCCGAAATCAACTCCATCATCATCATCATTATCCACCTGCTTATGATTTTCACTCACCGTTTCTTCAAAACTTGGACTGTCTTTATTTATGCAATTCACCGCTAAACCAACATAGCCCTCGGCGTCGGCGAATGCTAGATCGCCATTTTCTAAAAAAATATACACGGATCATAATCATAATAATTATTCCACATTATTATGCAATCAAATCACCTTTCGGATTCCATGCGATTGCGGTAATCGCAATCCCCTTATGATGTTTTTTATAGCCGACGACGCTCTGCGACCGCAAAGCCCAAACAACTAGATCACCTTCTAGAGTGCACGCTGCAATGTATTTGCTGCAAGGCGAAAATGCAACAATTGAATATGAATTATCGACTGTGGCGGTCGTTAAATTATACGCCAACGACCAATTCGACGCATTTAAAACGATTACGGTGTTTTTATCTGGATATGCAAAGTATTTGTTGTTTTTCTGATCAAAATCAGTTCTACCTACAATAACACCACATAGATACAAAGTACATATAAAGTTTCGATTGCAACTTACATAACAATTTAGCATTTAAAAAGCTGTTTATTTTAGACACTACATTCATTTGTTTGACAATTGACTTGTCTTCAATGTTGTAGATGTATAAATTTCCATCGCCGCAACTTATCGCAAGATATTTAACGTTCGAACAGATTGCAATGCTTAACGGAGTGCCACCCAAATTATCAATCCACTTCGTTTCCTTTGATTGCAATTCCACTATTTTAACGGTCATGTCTTCGGCTGCCACCGCAATCCACTGTAAATTCACATTTAATAAGCATTGCTGAATTAATTATAGCGTTGGGACGTACATTGTGGTTTCTTCCAGTCGCCATATGATTAACCTGCCCTGCAAATTTTGTCAGGATGCCATCCCTATCTCCTGCGGGATAGCTGAGTAGTTGCACGCTATTATTATCGGGCGCAACCATGATGTGATCGTTTTTATGCTGCACACACAGCGCAAATTCGCCGAGGCACGTTTGCAGCGGATCGTCATCATCGAAACCATTCCAGATTCGTACATCGCCATCGCCACCGCAAGAAATTAATTTTCTGAAATGGTAAATGAATATTATGAGGAAAATACGGTGAATTAGGACTTACTCTCCATCCTCTGAGTAGCAAATGTAGGTATGGCCATCTGAGTGCCCATAATGCAGCGGTTTAATTTCCATTGCCATTTTTTATAGTAAAATCGGTGTTTTTGTGCAATGGATATGTTAACATAACCAAAAGAAGATAACAAAGCGCGGTAAAATATTTGCAAGACCACCAACCGAAAAGATGTAAAGAAATCGAATTCATTAAATAAGTTAAAATTTTGTATTATCAGATTATAAAATAGATAAAATTGAACGTAAATGCATAAAGCTTATAAAATATTTAAAATAGATAAATTTATTCTAATTAGGATTAGCCGATATATTTTGTATAAAGCCATATAGCGCTTAAATCGCTTCATCTTTCAATGCCTTTGAGTGCCCTACAGCATTATCTTTATGAAAAGAAAATTATTGAAATGAAATTAATATTTTTTTCAGGAGTTTATGGCTTTGATTTTATTTGTGGGTTGGCAGCTCTGCAGGATGCCAAGTAATGAGAAACTAAATCCGCCATTTTGATGTGTAGAAAGTGGGGATGGAAGTGACTGTCTAACGCTGTGCTAGAATTTACACGAAAAGTGCTTAAAAATCAAGAAATTAATAAAAAAGTGTGTGATATTTATTTGATTTGGATACCAATGTATAATATTTAACAAAAAGTGTATGGTTTATCGATTATTTTAAGGAAGTAAAGGCAGTGCTTGTTGTAATCTACCAGCGTGGCTACAACACCGCTTGTCTTTGTTTCTGTCAGGAGTTTGGTGTAAGGTAAGCTTACATATCGATATTTTAATATGCATCAAGAAGATTATCTTGAGATGAAAAATGAATGGAGACTTGACTAACTATAATTGATTTGATGAAATATTTGCATTCGGCGTTTTTTTTCCTAGTACGTTTCATACTCGTAATCGACAAAAAAAGCTAATTTGTAACGGAATGAATATAAACTGTTTGAGTATGCCAAACATGTTTAGTGTTTTTACCGGCGTTTTATTAGTCTTTTAACTCATACAGCACCCATCATTTCTGCAAGCTTGTTTGCGCCGTATTTTAACCAATTAAATAATTCATTTCGGAGCTGATTATAAAACACAATGCAAATGTTTTATACCTAAGCCACCTTCGTCTCGTACTAGTTTCTTTTGTCCCCAACTGGGACAACCCCCTCATAGAATATTCCTAAATGACAATGATTTATTACTTGTTACATTATCCACATAACAAACCAACCGAGCAATAACACAACGAAAAAAATTTCATTTCAGCGCGCTTGTTATTAAAATACGTGTATTAGAAAATAAAAAAGCTGCAAGTGCAAATAGAATTTATTTTTAATCTCAATTTTATTTCAGTTTTGTTGAGTAAATAGATTCTATAAATAGGTGCGTTTACTAAAAACAAAGATTTTTTTGCGTAAGCTTTTTTTTCGCGAGAGAGTGTTTGTTAATACATAAATACAGAAATGGCGGGATTTTTGCGTTTCGCATTTGTTTTATTATTTTACTTATTTATTTATAGCGATCGTAAGTAATCAAAGTTTTGTTATGCGTTCGTTCGTTCGTGCTTTCCCATTTCGGAAAACATCACTTGTAAGCTGAATTTTTAATACGATGCGATGATAAATCTTTCGCGTTCGCTGTGAGAGCGCCGCTTCCCTAAGTAAATTTCGAATTTTGGAAGTTGTTAAACTTCATATTTTATTTAACCGGAAGCGATTACAAAGTTGTTTATTTATCTAAATTATTAAAAAAAACCGGCGACGACGACGAGGATGGCGAAAAAAATGCTAAACGTTATTTTAACGTATTTTTTGTTTAGTCATACCGCGTACCGTACGCTGCTGTTATGTTTGATGTTGAAAAATATCTGACAATCAAAATTTATAATTTCTAATTTTACACATTATTATTGCATTTCGTTTGAAGTACCAGTTTAAAAATACAGGCCGAGTCCTGTTTATTACATCGTTAAAATATTTGTACAAATAAAATACATGTATTTTTTTATATAAATATATATTTTTTTGTTGATTAAAATGCAAACAAGTATTTTTTTAAAAAGTGGTAATAAATATGATAAATCAGAAATGTGCAGCTTTAGATTTGAATAATTTCCGTAGAACATTAATTTTAGTCGTGGTTAAAAATTTATGTATATTTAGGGTTGAATATTATGCAAATTTTAAATAACTTAATGCCCCCTCTTATCTACGAATATAAAAAATAATCTATTATAACCTTATTGTATATATAAAAAAAGTGTTACTTATTACTAAATAAATTCTTTTTTTTGTCGATGTATATGTAATTGCGAATTTTTAATGACTCTCTAATGTGTAATTTTATGCTTATACAATATAGATAATAAATAAATAAAAATGTGTTTTAGGTTATATGATAAAAATTTCATTATTATTAAAACAATTGACAATAAATAAAGTTTCTAAGAAAACGGCGTGTGAATAATTCCAAAGTCGAGTTTGATGTGGCAAGCGCGTCCGAAACATGTATCCAATCTAAAAATTTTCCATTTTTAAAAAATAAATACTTTACAACATGTTGATCATACTATAATTTCAAAGCTAATATTAACTTTGTCAATAACCATTAAAAATATTATTATTGTTCATAAAAAGTTTCGAGGAGTAGTAGTTGCGTTTATTATAAAAATAATTAGGTTGTAAAGTTGTTAAATTCTGTTCTATGTATGTTATGTGTACGAGTATAATTTTTCGCAGCGTCGTCTATTTTCCCCAGCCCACGCGTTTCGCATCCTCACAGACGCCAACAATTTATATCTATACACGTTTTCAATTCAATCAATAATGAAGTAATTATGAGACTTGACTTATAAATAAAATTAATAAATAAAATATACAATGGGATGATATCCTACTCATCATAAATTAATATTAAACTATCATAGGTTAAAAGTAAATGTGGGAGTGAGTCTAATCCCTAACGTTGCTAAATCTCTGTAGACTTGGAATTCATAAGGCGAAGCAAGCGTCTGAAGATAGATTTTTTTTCTAAGTTGTGTTTTATTATCAGTCGAATATCGTCACGCAATGTATTTTAATAATAATTGTTATCAAAAAATATATTATTAAATACTTTAGTAAATAACATTACCTCATATTGTCTAGAAATTTAACTATTTGTACTACTTTTTAATTAAGAATTAAATTTGAATATAAAATAGTGTTTTGAATCAACAATTTTTGTGTATAGATATAATATTTTGGTGTTGTGGAATGAATCATTTCAATTCATATTGGTTCTAATGGGAAAATATGATTCGTAGGGCAAAGAATTCGCAATACGAAGTGGTTATGATAATGATAATTTAAATTTAGCCCATAAAATTCAATTTTATTTATTTAAAATGGTTTACTAAGTAAATGCAGCAAATATACATAATCAATTTTATAATTTTTGTACTTATATGTTGTGGGACGGTGGTTTTCAGCATTTTTTCATTTGTACCCCCTCGATACCTGTAACAATTCACTTTAATATGTACAAAATGCCTTATAATGTAAATAATTTTAAAAATGCCATAGAATAATCAAACGAAATTTAAAAATTTGCAGCAAAATTTATGATATTTTTCTTATTACAGTTATACAGTGCCTTTATTACGATTAACTTGGGACCAATAGATTGGAAACTGCTGGTGTAAGAGATTTTACTGAATTAACAAATTTTTTAAAATCCATATAAGCAAAAAAATTTCTTCTCTCAAATCGTAGGATGACTAATTTAATAAAAGTAAAAATAAAAATAGCGGCAGATCTAAAAATATATCCAAACACTTAAAATTACATTCATCTTACAAAATTTTTTGATAATGACAGTTTGTTGTCGCATTATTGTCGGCGGCGTTCAACATATGTACACTTACTTAATTATTATCGATATCTATTTATGAAAGATACGTACGTTCGTACTTACTACATGTATGAGCTAGCATTTCATTTGTGTTTGGTGTAATTAAAGGCGAACTATTTATATTACAGTTATGTCAATGATAATACGATTTTATATGTTGTGAGAGAGCAACTCGTTTGCAAGTTGTTTTTTTTTCATTATTATTTTTAGAAACAACTTTCTCACTGCATTATTTATTTTGCTGGCTTGGTAAAAATGTGCATATGCATTTTATTGCATTATTAATTGTTGTTATTTTTTTGCGTAACATTTAAAATGCAATGCGATTCATTGTCGTTTTTTATAAAATGCGGGTCATTGCCAGCGAGCAACTGATATTGTAAAATGTATGTCGGCATTTATATTTCAATTATTTTAATGGATTTTTGTGTGCGAGTTAAATATGCCATATATATATGTGTATTTTTTTCGTTTCGGTTTTCTTTTGCGCGTATTTTATATTCGGCGCGATAATAAATAAATTTAGCGCGCGCAAATTTTTTTTCAGCACTCATCGATATAGCGATTTTGTGTGAGTGTATGCACAAAATTTGATAAATTTATGTTTCTAGGAATTTTTATCGTGTAATAAATTTTGTGTTTATTTATGTATTTAGTAAATAATAATAAGAAATACGCTTTAAAAAAATTAATGAATCAAGTGCGACGCGTTTGATTTTGCGATGATTTTCTCTTTTTTCGTATTATTTTTAGCTATGTTTAGACATTTTAAAATAATAGATCAGCAGGTATTTAATACGCAAATGGATTCACAAATACACAGAGTGTGCCAAAATAGTTCTAATTGTGTTTAATTTATTTATTACATTGTAACAATATTTATGATACATATTGTGAAAAGGGCGTTGCTCCAAATTTAGTTTTCATTAGGACTTTTATATATTACAGTTATGCCCCTATATAATGAATTACTCGTACAGTGAGCAAAATGAATTGTTTTGTATACCGAGGGGTAATTTCAAAGTACAAAATTTTTGTAATTATGATTAATGACCAATTAAGACAATGGTTTCTAACCTGGAGACCAGACAAAATTGGCTATTGTGACAAAAGAATATAGTATACTTATTATTTATTACAAATTAAATAATGAAATTGATGCACTTTAATATTTAAAATTTACATTTCTTATTCAAAAGTGACAATATAACCGGTACTGTTCAAGGACGAACGAAGGGGGTACTAAATTACAGAAATAATATGTCACTAGCTACGCTAATATAAAAAGAAAGATTGGGAACCTCCAAATTAGGAATATCATCCTAATAAAGCAGTTACAAATTAACAGTTCACTAATAATGCTGTTGTATCGTCAAAATATTATTTGAATAAAATACAGAAGCACTTATGAATGACTAGGTTCATTCTGTATTTTTTAAATAAACATTATAGAAATATAACATTTTTGAGCGACTAGAATGAACTAGTGTTTTACATTCGGGTATAAAAATCATCACTTTGACTGTATTTTTCATTTAGTCAAATTTTGTTTGTCCCCTACGTTAATTAATTACTTTATTCCGCAATTTATGTGAGCAATATAAGCACACTCTATAATACGAAAACTTTAGTATACATAATAAGATTGAGCGTAATTTACTTATCCTATAAGATCAAACATTTTATTACCTTAAATTTTTAAAATACATATATAAAAAAAATCAATAAATGCTGCAATATTTTTACTCAAATCTTTTTAAGAGGATTAGTTGGCAATTTATTTCCCATGTAAGTACGGTTTTTGCACGCCCTGTGTTTATAAACGCTTGGGGGGGAAAAAATTCGAGCTTCCACTTCCGAAAGTGCTCATAAAAACGGAGTAGTTTGTGACATCACTTTTTTGCTAGAAAAAGTTATTTTTATAAAGATAGATTAAACAAAAGTGCTTTAAACGTATTATCTATTTATAAATTTATGCATACATTTAATATGCGATGTGATTTTAACGTAGTTGTTTTTCGTTTAATTTAAATTAATTTACGTTTTATGTCGTCGTCGCATTGAATGAAAATTTTTTGTAATTGGAACCTATAAAAGGAAAGTTTTTTTTGTACAATATATACAGTGAATACATTTTGTGCTTGTATGTGTGTGTGTGTGTGTGTGTGTGTGTATAAACGTAAAGGAAGAGAGAGAGGACGGATTGAAAAGAAAGAGAATGGAAAGCTGAATTATTGAAGCTAACGTGCTGTGGCAAAAGTTTTTCTTTTTATATACAACAATTACTTATAAGTTTTGTGTTCTCTTTTAATACACATGTAGAGAGAAAGTATGACAAGTTGTCGTTTATAATTCTTTATTATTATTATTTTCAACATTATTATTATTGTATTAATCCGTTATGTAATAAGTTTTTATTATACGCACACTTTATTTCAAACAAACAATTTATTGCTTCCAAACTCTACAAGGACAAATTTATTTTTTTTGCGCGCGCGCGCCGCTATTATTTTACAACTTTATGATGCTTTACGAGTGTGTGCATTTTAAATTATTAAATATTACTAATCGTTCCGTTCGTTCGTCGTATACAGGGCGTTGCTGCATTATTAATACAGCGTAAAAATAGATACGAATTGAAGAGTTGCGTGCTTAATTTAGGTAACATTTTATTGTGTAATAATATCAAGCCTACGGAACTTGTACTAAATTAGACAATTCTTGTTGAGTATTTATAATGAGGTTTAATATGGAATAAATTAACAATTTGTAGTTTTGTTCAAATTTATTAGTAGAAATGTTATTTTCGGCATGATGATTTTTAAATAAAACAATTACTTATTATTTAATAATTAGATGTCTTCATTGAATTTGAAAAACAGTTAGTTTTGGCAATTAATCTTCTTTAAGATTTATTACAATTCTTTCGTAAAAAGTGAAGTATAATCTTGTTGAATTAACAACATTTAATTCAAGTGCGTACAATTTGTCTGGGTTGCGATTGAATAAGCCCCGTGTTTCTTGTTTATCACGAGACTTTGCAAATATTTAGTTCTGATAACTGGTTTCATCTGTTTATTTCTTAATTTATTTTTGAAATAATTGTGTGGCACATTTTATTTGCTAATACGAGTAGATATGACGATAAATTTAGAATCCGATATATCAAATAAGCACATAATTTGTTTCACAAATATAATGATTATAATATTTAAACATTGATGATTAATAGGTTTGTCGAAGATTTAGATAAGCTTTACAACTTTATGTTTACTTTTAATATATGCTGTTTGTTAGAAATGTGGATGAGAATATCGTTTATTTAATATTGGGATTCGGATTATTGGAAAGTTTTCGATGTGTGTGTGTGTACATTTTCCTTTTTTTTTGTCTCTAATTAAAAAAGTTGTGCGAGAACTTTTCAGGGTGTATGGAAACCTACATTCGAACTTTATTCTTAAATTTCCGAACTTTTTAAAACAAAGTTTATTATTTATTTATTAATAATTAATTGAAATGTAAGCGCGGTAATTCTGTTTAATGTGCGCTTCATTCATATTAATGTGGGTTCAGAAACTCATATTGTTTTTAATGTACGAAAGTAACATTTAGCGATATTACAGGGTTATTATTTATTATAATAACAGCAAATTAACATTTTGTTTTGTCTAGTTAATTTGTAATTTCGGTGTATAATATTTATCAATGAACATTTATCTTCAGAGCGTCTTCATTGTATTTTTTGTTCTATTGTGCCATATAAGTACTTATTACTAAACAGCCTAATAAATACTGAAATATTTTGTTTAGTGGCGAAAATAGTTTCGTATAACGAGCAAAATTCTGGTAGAATTCATTCTAGTTAACTGGGGTTTGACTGCATTTTTCATTAACTTTTTGTTTTGTCTAGTTAATTTGTAATTTCTCTGTATAATATTTATCAAAGCACATTTATCTTGAGCTCCTTTATTGTATTTTTTTGTTCTACCATATAAGTACTTATTACTAAGCAGCCGAATAAATGCTAAAATATTTTTTCGCTTTAACACATTTAACAAAAAAAAAAAAAAAAGTGTTGTTCAGTGGCGTAATTATACAGACGCTGAACAAGCTACAGCTTATACGCAGAAGTCTAACAAATGGCTTACGAACGTTATTGGGCCTTTCAGTATAAGTCAATAATTGTATGATATACATTTTGATAAAACATTCGTTATACATTATGGTCTCTTTGGAAATTTGCAAGATATTGTATGAAACCGCATAAAATTTATTTAATTTAAAAAATGCGAAAATTGTAAATTATAGCCTTAAAAATGTCAAGTTTGTAAAATGCGGTTTTTATCAAAAATTCTTTATAAATTTTCATATGAAACAACTCAATACAGAAATTGATAAAAATGAATTAAATTAAAAATAAAACATTTTTTTTATTATAAAGCACAAAATTATGGCCATTAAGTAACGATGTTACATGAAAATCTGATAGAATGTTTGAAAACTTACGTTATTGTTGAAAAAATAAAAAAATGCCATTTTATATAACATTTTCATTCATTCTTTCGATACGTGCGATTTTCATAGATATTAGTTTATCGCGCCTGACTTGCATACGAAAGGTTGCCGACCTCGGGCTTAGCGCCACGCATTTAAAGGGGCCTCAAATGAACAAATACTATATGCAAAGCAAGATTTTTGTTATACATATAAAAATCGACAGTGAAAAAAGTATCATTTTATTCACTTTAATTAAATAATTGATTATAGAAATACAACTGTTAGCTAAGGGCCTCATTCCCTCCAAATCCGGCACTGATGTGCTTGTTTGTATGTAATATGAATTTTTGTAAAATTGTTATATTTAAACTTTTTATCGTTGTATTAAATTTGGCCTTCAAATTTACATGTAAATATTAAAAGCATTTTACCGACATTTTTATTCACATTACAAAATGAATTTATAATAAGAAATTAAATATTAACGTTTAATGGTCGAAGAAATGCGTTTTAAAGCGCTGTTATTGCCATAAAATATTTATTAGCTAAACATCAATAGTGGATTAGGTAAGTTTAATGAATTAAAACTAAACTAGACTAAAATAGATTCGTTAATTCATCGATTGTTATTTAAGCGACGATAGTTTATTATCGCGCTGCAAATTATTCACGATGAACAGTTATAATAAAATTACATAATTTCGATCATTTTTATTGCTCCACAACAATGCACAATAAAAAACATCTTAATAAAACTATTTGATTAATTACATTTTTATGATAAATGGCTTTATGTAAATTTAACAACAAAATTATAAATTTTAATTTTATTTCGATATCATCCAATGCATAAAAAATTTTAAAATTATTTCCCACGGTAGATTAAATATCGTGTGACACGCTTTTTGGCGACACATTGTCAAAATAACTTGACTTAATTGTATTTATTTAATAATAATTAGTATAACGTAGCTAAAATATAAGATTGATCATAGCTAATTTAGAAAATCATTATTTATTGTCTATTAAATAATCAATCATAATCATTAATTACAAGCACTGGGTGCAATAACATACAAGGAATTTAAAATTCACAATTAAATTTTAATAATTATAATCATCATCGAATTTATACGCTCGATTCTCGTTTGATGTATTAATTAATAATTGAAAGTTTTAAGTTACAGTTTTCTAATTGATTTGTATAAGCGATGGATGTGTAATTTATGTTGAAGCGAATGTTTTTTATGTACATTGTTGTCCATATATGTGCGTAAAATAAATGTTGGGTACAGTTAGCTTTTTAAGTGATGACTTAAGATGGGATAATGTGTTGTCATATATCAAATCTTTCTCTTTTTTTTCCTCCTTTTTGATGATTATCGCTATCTATACGAGAATGTTTAGAGGCAGCAGCAAACTTTTTTCGTCTTTCATTGCCGTGTGCGATGTGTTAAAATTACTTTATTTATTACACGGCGCTAAATAGAATTTTTTGCGCTGCCACATTTTAGTGGCGAATTTCAGTGTTAACAAATGTGTTTATTATGCAAGCATGTCATTATTTTTTAAATAAGTAAATATTTTATCTCTAAACATTGACAAATAAATAATTGTTGATAGTAATTTGTCCGGCTGGACGGTTCGATAAATCAAATTAACACTATTTTCTATCTTCATAATTTTGATGTAAAATGTAATGTAATAAATAGTTTGCTGAAACTGAAATATAGTTAAAATAAATGTTCCAAGTTTATAATTTATCATTCGTTTAATTAAATAATCGTTGCGCTGCAAAGGTTTTATCTAATGGAAAATTTTATTATTATTAATATCATACATGATTTATTAATAAAACATCAATAAACAAAACTTATTATTTTAAAAAATACAATTATAAAGTTGCCGATCAATTAGAAAACTTTCCTTTTAGTTCAGTTGAAATCGCATTTTGATTTATTACATTTCCAGTTATTAATCGTTTTTCTGAACTTTCATATGTGATATAATGATGTCTAAACGCTTTAAATTGAACTAAATTCCCTACATTTTATAGCAATTGTAGCATTATCGTGGATAATTAAACGCCGCTTCTACTACAATAACAAAAAGAAAAGAAAAGAAAATACCATTTCGCTATCGTGGCGCGAACCTTGATTATAAACGATTTGTAATTAAAAAACAATATATATAAAATGCTTGATGAATATTCATAGGATACAAGATTTTTTAGCATTTATTACATTAGCGTTTAATTATAGCTTCGTATATAAACTATCACTAAACAAATTGAATAAATTTATAAATAATAAATCATATATTATAAAAATCCAGCATTATTGTCTAGTAAATGATGAGATAAGCAATTTATAGCGTATAGTAAATTTTTAAATAGATAAAAATCAATTTATAGTAATGGCTTTAATTAATTTTACTTAAAAAAGTAATTTTTTAGCGTTTGTTAATTACATGCATAATTTAATTATTCACGATTACGATTCGTACACGATTTTTGATAAGAAAACATTTAGAAATTTATATTTAAAAAATTAATATGCATAATAAGAAAGTTGCGCTCAATTAACATTTTCTAATAATCATTGTATAAAATGTGTACATTTTTATGCATTCTAATTTATTATTTGTAAATGTAAATTATATTTATGATGACGACGCATTAAAAGTTTTTTTTTACTGACAATATATGCACATTTTGATTGAAAAAAATAATAATATGAAAACCTGTTTTCGAATCTAGATGCTTTCTTTTATTCCCGACGTCATACATTAATGATGAATATTTATTTGTTTTTTAATAGCATTGATATTAACGTGACGATTATTTCGCATCGTTAATTAGAATGCATAATATATGCGACATGGCATGTTATTAAAAAATAGATATACATATATATGTCATCTAATTAACGTTTGTGCTTGTTTAGCTAATTTTATTGTTATATTGTAGCGCCAAATGTTGGATTGCATAATTTTGAAATTAATCTATAATTCATAAAACGATGAGTAATATTCAAATGAATGCGCTATTTTTACATATCTTGTGTCCTAAATTAGACTTTCTCGGTATAGATAGACGTCTCTCATTTTCAAATAAATCCTAAGAGAGTAATACGCGCTTGAATGGTTCAAATTATGCAGCACATCAAGCTCATAATATCTAATATAAGATATTATTAGCTCTAATTTATTTTTCCCGACAATAAAGTGAAACAACTAAATATAGGATTAGTTAGTGTGTTTCTAATGTTATTATATAAAATTAATAGTGCAATCATAATTAAAAGTTTTAATTGTGACGCTGAATCTATTATATAGATAGACTATATTTTAGCTTTTCACCAGGATAGAAAATAATCTATAAATACTTGATGAAACCTTTTTATTGATTCGTTAGATACAATTTATTTCTGCGATAATAGAATAGAAACAGTTTGTTGTATAGATGCGTTTAATTATCAATGTCACCAAATATCTATTACCAAACATAATTTATCAAAAAATCTTAAGTATGAAAATATAATCAATATACAGAAAGTCTAAGATCAAATGTTGGTGTATATTATTTTTAGCATCGTTTTTGAAATATATAGGGGAGAGTCGTCGGAATGCATGTCACTCTATAGATTTAACGAGAAACATATTTTTACTCTTAACTATGTTTGCTAAAACTGTAAGATCGAATCAATTTGAAGGACATTTACTATTTGAAGTTATAAGTTAAGTACCAATGAATGTCATTTTTGGATATGTAGACATATATATTTAAATCTGTTTATATTGGACCATTATGGAGTTTTCCAGATTGAAAACTATTATTTAATAATATGTTACGGGTTAACATGGGCAAAAGAGGACAAGAACATTTACGAAGATCATCAGATATATTGCAACAATAAACTTTAGTCTAATACAATACATACTTCAATTTCCATACTGCGCTTTCTCGATATCATTTCAGTTAATATTGTGAATAGTAATTAATTACTATATTCCATTATTACAAAATTAAAGGCTATAAATAATATATTTATTATTGAAACTTTTACACTATTTTGCTGTATTTTTTTTTCATTCTATTAATTTCCACCTTTGATCATCTCCAGTAATTTATTACAAAGATAATTAATAATTTAATTAATACTAGTGATGGGCAAAGGTCGAAACTAATGTAGTAAAATAAAATAAAAACATAGTTAAATAGAGTAAATAATTTTCAGTAATTGCTATAATCAAATATCAGAAAATAACAGAATGCACAATAGAAATCAGCTTCATACCTTTAAAATATATAATTTATTACTTCATTTCGAACCAGAATAGGTTAATATATTAGTAAATGTATTGGTGATCCACATAATACGAATCTCCCCTATTAGAAGAGTGCTTCAATTTAGATCCTTTCAAAGCTAGAAATAATCAAGTTGGTTCCTATGCCCTTGTCACTTGTTATCCAACCAAAACATACTCTCCCATTTTTATATACATACAATACAATTTACTCTATGTGCAATACTCTGTGTATTTTAAAGTACTACTACGAATTAAATTAAATAATTTTTAGTTTAGTTTAATTGCTTAAATACTATAATTATTCGGTAAATTTAATTCGTTTCGATAAAATTCGATTTTACAACATAGGTATATTCAATAAACGCATTTTTGCACAAAATTGAATTGAAATTATAAACTCGGTTTAATTATTATCTGTATTTTAATAAATTGAAGCAGTGTAATGAATGTTTCACTATAATTAATATGATTGCACACGTTAACGTGTATAATTTGCTTATTTACATGAAAACAATTTCGGTTTTGTAATAATAAATCAGCGCACTTTGATCAAACTACGGCATCGGATTCAATTAATTGAAAAGAAATAAAAAGAGAGTGTGTGTGTATGTCGGTTGTTTGATGAGTGTAGTTTGAATTTAAATTCGGTATGTTTTCGATTAAACTAATCTAATCTAACATTGGCACTAACTTTGTTTGAATAATCTTAGATTGTAAACGTCTTGCTCGAAGCATACACAAAGATTAATTGCCCACGATATTACCACTTTTTTCACTGTTATCTTTCGAAACTATTTTCAACAACGCATTAGAGATTACCGATCGCTGGAAAATATAAATAAGTGATATGTCAATTGCGTTTTAACGCCTTTAATTTGACACATCGTTTGATTAAAATGGATTGTTTAATTCTAATACGATTTTTCAATTACTTTAATTTGATTCAGCTCGACGCAATGTGATATTATACATTAAATTAAAGTCAATGGTGTACGAGAGGAGTAACGTTCGCATTTTTCTACGTACATATGAAAATTTTATTAGGAAAATGTGATTCTCATAAATTTATTAGGAGCAAGTACACGTTACAATGTTACTTTTATTACAATACTTGCTGCCATAAAATTTTATTGCCGCAATTTTCGATAGGGAGGTTATCAAAAGTGATACTGCAATCTAAGATTGAATAATTATAAATTGGTTGAAGGCATTTAATGTGTAAGTAGATAGATAGGGTGAAGAATATTTAACGACATTTTTATTAAAATACATACACCGAGTAAAGTATTTATCGACGCAATGTTGTTGCAGTTCATAAATAGTTTGCAAATCGTTTACAAGCAATTATTTTTACAAGTGCAACAACATTATCATAATTGTTCGTGGTGGAAACTTTAAATTCAACCTAAAAATGTAATTTGCGTTTATGAGATTAAATTGAACACAAGTAGATTGGGTGGCTTCTAAAAGCTTGGCAAGATTAAAGCGTCGTCTAACTGGCACAAAATTCAAGATGCGCTAAAACCAAGTTATTATCTAGTAGAGCTGGAATTTCTAAAATTCGCTCCATTTTGTCACATTATTTATCTAATTTTTGCGCGAGCGCGCGCGATGGCAGCAAGCGCGCGTGTGTCTAAACTTTTCCGTACATGCACGAAACTTTCGACTGTGTTTACTCTATCTCCACTTTTAATTAACTTGAAAACATAATTTTTGCGTAAAATTACATTAATCACCACGAAATTACATCGAAGCCGCACAAACACTTGAATAATGCGCCATTTCAATACATTGCTTTAAATTTTAATTAAAGCAATCTATATCTGAAAGTTTCGGTCTAATAAAAGCGAAGCTATTTATTAATGATATAGAAATAGGGGGGTTTTGTGGCGGTGGGCGTTTGTGTATTGGTTTTATAAATGTGTTGATCGTGCGGTATTCAAACTTATTTCGTTTTTATTTCGATGGAAAAAGAAACGAAGACTTATAAAGTTTAATAACTTTTTGTTAAGGAAAATGGAAAGCATTTTATTAGATAGTCACTCCACTTTTAGTGAAAAATTGAATTTCGTTTGCATTGAAGAGCTGTTTTATTATTCAATTTAATACACGGGTGTAGTAGGATGTATTTATTACCACTTTATTAGCGCTAATGCGATGTAATTATCTAATTTTTTTCGACTATTTTGTCACTATTATTTATTTTATAATACAATACGGTAATTTATGGGAATAAACTAGCACATTAGCTGTGTAATATAACTACGATACTTTACTATTATATCAATTATTACCTTTAAATAAATCAATGTTGGTTATTATTCTTAGTTGTGATATTTTGGACATATTTGTTTTGTATTTTTAATCATTCATGTTGGGAATGAGACAAGTTTGGAGTAATTTTTGCATAGTTTATTATTTGATAATTAAATTAGTTATACCTATCAAATCAATTATATCAAAATCATCTAATTTACATTGGGATTTAGAATTGTTATAAGAAATAAAAAGAAAATAATCATAATTCCGAACTTGCTCCATACGTTGAAGAATCGTTTAAAGTTTATTGAAATCTATATTAAAATGCTATGCGGTAATTGCAGAATTATTCATACAACATTTATAAATATACCTACGTACTTTATAAAGCTTAAATAAAACAGGAAAATTATTTACGAATCAGAAATATCTCTGCGAATCAATTCATAATAATTTGGGGCATTTATTATATTGCCCAGTTTATGATTTCACACCCCATTCCACGTTGTTTTTTATTTATTTAAAATGCATTTCTCATTAGCAATGCTTTGTTCGGCTGCTAATCAATTTGACATTAAAATTTCATTGGATGTTTTTTTATTATTTTGTTGGTGGGTTTGAAAACGCATTTATAATAGTAATTACCAAATTAACAAAAAACCAAATTGCCATTGTGCGGTTTTGTTCTACATCTCTCGCTTCATGCGTGAATATTATTTCAATTAAACCAAGAATTATTTACTTTTTCATATTTATTCTACAAAAATCATTTTAATGCTTATTTTAATAACAATTGTAATTGCTTTTAAAGACAATATTGCGTCATCTACTGCTGCTTTAAATGTTATGTAATTAACTTTTGTGTACGACGATGATATTACAAACAACATTCATTAATTATTTTCGAATCTCTACAACATTCATATGTATTTCATGCATTATTTGTGCTCAACATCATATTGAGATAAAACCGAATTACTATTTATCTAATTAAATATTTATAGTAAATATTAAATCACAAAGAAAAAGTAAACATGTGAAAGAAACTTGATGCAACAGAAAGTTAAATTATTAAAATTATTTATTTTTATGGCATTGAAGTGAGTTATTACAATATGAATTTAATAAATTGTAGAATATAAAAATGTGATTTTGTTGCCGGTGCAATTAAATATCTTTTATTGGCTTTATGAAATGTTTGTACCCCTACATACAAAATTAATCGCATCTTGAGAAAATATTTAATGTAGTATACAATACATGCAAACATTAATAATCAAACAAATAGTGTTTATATTGAAATCTGTTTGTATTAAATATTTACATGATAAATCAGGTTCTACCTCTAATATGCATTATTAATATTTAATTAATGTTGTTTATTTTTCAACATATAAATGCGACTTATTATCATCCGTTTAAGCGATGGGCATTAATTCATTTTGTATGATGCGAGCAGCATTTCAGCGGACGCGCTTTTGTCGAGCGAGACAAAATCAGGGCGAGTTTTGGAACCTCCTGTGGATGTAGATCAATATTTCACAACTCCAACTCTTCTCGCAGAAACACTGAAACATTCTCTCTCGATCTTGGAAGTTTACTATACTCTATTTTACTACGGAAAAATCAGATAATGTTACTATTAAATATTCTTTGATATACAATATCGTTTTAACTAGCAACGATTTTTCAACAAGCTGCTTTTTAATTCAAACTACGTTTTTACCTCATTAGACGAAAATTTATACAACCTCGTTTCAGCTAATAACAATTTTTCAACAAGCTGTTTAATTTAAACTACTTCTCTACCTCATTATTCTATGCAAACATTAATATTATCTATTTTTGGTAATCAATAATAATATTTTTATGATGATGGATACGCTGTAATTTATTACGTTAATTAATTTTTCCAACTTATAGCGCCTATAGATTCATGAAAATATTGTTTATATACAAAAAAAATCAAACAATAATTAAACATGCTTACAAAGTACAATTAATGCACTTCTTTGTATAACAAATAACATTGGTAATTAAGTCGTTACATTAACATATAACCATTTGAAATTGTAATTTTAATGATGTTTTCAATTGTAAATAATTCATCATTTGTAAATTTTAACATGTAATTAATTTCTTTCATAAGCACGAAACACCGTTACCTTTTTTTATTGGCCACGATTGATTTTTTGCTACAAAATAATCATTTGTTTTGTACGCAGGAGGAAAATTGTGGGGGTGGGCGTTAATGCACACCCGTTTAACATTTCATAATGTGAGTGATAATTTACAAACAAATTTCGTATTTATTCAATGAGTCGCTACAATATAGAGCGCAAAATTTATCAATAGTATATTAAGTAATTACGCCAAAATCCCATTTCAGATAACGCTGTTGCATTTATATTCAATATACATACATTTATTTTATTGCGAAAACAACAACACATTTTTATTTATTTACTATTAAGAAAATTCCGCGCTTTGTTTACAAATTGATAACATTTTCTGATGATGAAATATTCGACGAAATTTCCATTAAATTTGCACACATACAGTAATAACCCGAACCGCTTTTATTGCAAATAGTAAAAAAGCAATCTTCTAGACGTAAAAAGTAAATGATTTGACGAAAATTGATTGGAAAATATGGAAGTTATAAAAAAATGTGCGAAAATTGTTACTTGGTGCAGTTTATATTTGCTCTTAGAGCAAAATTGTAATAAAATCTATAAGATTATTATTTTGATTAAAAATCGAAGTTAAAAAGTATGAAAATTTGCAGAGAATCTTTAAAAATTGACATATCATGGATGAAACGTTCATTTGTCGTACATTTTTATGTTTGTGATTGATTTTTGTCGGGTTTTCTATGAAAAGAGAGTCATCTTGTAATTTTTAGTGAAAAGTACATGAAAATCAACTTGTCATTAATTATATACAATCCTTTAATGTTACTATTAATTCTATGGGTACATCCCTATTTGGCGACGCCGGTTTGGCGATGCCGGTTTGGCGACGGACGGTTTGGCGATGGACGGTTTGGCGATAGCCGGTTTGGCGACGGACGGTTTGGCGCCGGACGG
>JARJDW010023147.1:0-43600 GCA_030264715.1 Adinopsis sp. GC000173 | reverse complement strand
TTTTTAAAAGTTATTATTGTAAAATATATTTGCATTAAGATATTGCAATGTTAAAGGGAATGGATGGATGGCCAATTAATCATTGATTGCATTTTTATATACATATAATGGAAGAATAAAGAATTTTAATTTAATATATCGGCCGAGTTTACAAAACTTTTATAATTTTGCAAGAAACCAACATTGAAAACTATTATTTTTTAATAAACTATTTGAAATTTTGAAAACCTTATTATTGTATAATATATTTGCATTAAGATACTTTAATGTATGGAATGACTGGATTGACAATTAAGCATTGATTGCATTTTTATAAATGTACAATATAATGGAAGAATGAGGAATTTTAATTTAATTTTAAATGAATTCGTTTCTTTTACGACGAGTATATCTTTTGACAATGTCTACATATTCAAGGAGCCACTTTTATAAATAGCAATATTGCATTAATATTCAACGAACAATTAAAGACGAATAAATATTTAACATTATTCAGGCAGTAATAGAATTTGTTGAAGAATTTTTGCACAGTCAATTTGTTATGGAATTTGTGGGATTTTATGATAGGGTCGTAAAAATGAAGTTAAACTGAGCAAAGTTGGTGTATCAGTAAGCGATATTGGTGCCATCTCCATTTATTTTAAGGAAAAAGACGCCATGGGCAAAACAATATGTGAAATAATAGTTAATTAATTTGTTTTTAGGACATGGGTGGTAAATAATTACGCAACATGAACGTAATTTCGTTGAGAGGTCAACAAGTAGCACCTATAGTCATAAAGTTGCCGTAGTTAATTAAATGTAACAGCTCAAAAGCCTTTTCAGACACAATTTCGTGTAGAGTAAGGGCATTGTTGAATTGCACTATCCCGTTAATCTTGGCCTACCCTCCATTTTCTAATAAAATTATAAAATCGCAACTAATTTCGTAGGATTACGCCGGTGACAGCATTATTATTTCACCCCCTAATAGACCGCGCGGTGCCACTAAAAACGTTTTACGGGCGACCTGAATCTTATGTTTACTTATATACTTAACCCCTAGACACATTTTCCGGGGAAAATTATAATGCCATAACTCAATGAAGCTACTACTAGGCGGCGGCGGAGGAAGCGCGCGGAAAATATTGCTTGCCTTCCATTTTATTTATACGTTTCATTATAAAATTCAATTTGTTTTTGCATTCATTCAAACGAAAATTAAATCAACGATTTTTTTGCTGTCTCGTACTTAACGTCGTTCAGCCAGCCAGTCTTTTTTTCTTCTTCTTGTTCTTTCTCTCCCATTCCTAAATTATTTGCATTCTAATTGACATTTTTCTTTAACTTTGATTTAACGGGAGGAACACAGCATGCTTATTGAATAAAATTTTTGAGTTAATTAAGACTTACTCCTCCTCATCGTGAAATTTTTATCGAAACCACAATTAGAAAAGTTTCGTATTGTTGGAATAATAAGTTTCCATTTGAAAATCCTTCTATAATACTTTTAAATTTAAATTTACTTAATGCTAAATTTTGTTATTTTTTTTCCGCCTTGCCTTGCCTTGCCTTGTGCGCTTATTTAAATAATAAATTCATTTTTTGTTGCGACGTAATTAAAGAACATGAAAAGAATTATAAAGCAATTTATGTTGCTTGTTTATTGGTACATTTGGAAAGTGTGAAAATTAAATGTAAATAATATTACAAATGTCACTGTTAATACAAAAGCCTTTTATATTTAATGTGAAAAGTTTTATTCTAATTATAGATAAGTTAAACTTGTGCCTTTCATATAATTTACACGAGATTTTTAATTAGAAACAACCAACTAATTATTTTTCTGCTTAAAAAGTTTCTCTTCTTTTCATTAGCAATATAATCGATCGATATTTATTATTAGGAAAATTGATATTGTCAAAGTCAACAAAAAATAAATTGGCATTTTAGTTTAATTCTTAGATATTTATTAACTTTCATAGTATTGGGGAGGCATCTAAAAGGATCTCAAGACTAAAGGTTATTTAATCATTTAATTATTTTAATTTTTTAAATTGATTATATCTTTATGTATTGTTAGATTATTTTGTAGTGTTTTAGATTTTTTTTTTAATTTTATACCAATCTAGGTGTACGAACAGATGTATTTCTTTCGAGAGCTTTAAAATCTTGGACGATAGTTTAAAATTTGGAAAAAATAGAAATTCTAGTTATAGAAAAAACTTGTGCCTTTCATATAATTTACACGAGATTTTTAATTAGAAACAACCAACTAATTATTTTTCTGCTTAAAAATGAAATCTCTTTTCTTTTGCAATATAATCGATATTTATTATTAGGGAAAACTTAACACAAATACTGCAATGAAATTGATATTGTCAAAGTCAACAAAAAAATAAATTGGCATTCTCGTTTTTTTTTGAATTCGTTGAACGACACATGCGACGCTTGTTTGTTTTCTAAATATTTGATGTTACATCTAATAGAAAAATTTGTTTTATTATCGAATTTTGATGAATAATAAAAATCCAAAGTTTAAAAAGACCAATAAAAATATTTTGATTGCCACAAAAAATACACAAAACATGTTTGCAAAGAAAATTGTAACAAACAAAATGCAAATTCTATTTAAAAACAAAGTTAGATATGTATGTACTACGTATATTATGTATGAGTATCTATATATATAACGGTTTTGTTATCAAATAAAATATTTTAAAATTACATTTTCTCTAATTTATTCGAAACGATAATGTTCGAATGTTGGTTGTTGTTGTAGTAGATTCATTCGCTAAATTAAATATAATTTTCATAAAACATGTAAATGCGCATACATATACTATTCTTTGAAATTGAATATCAAAACGCAAATATATAATTATCGAATGCAAAAATTTAATTTATAACTACAATTACATTGTCCATCATTGACTGAAACTGCTACTTGTCTGTATTTTATTACAATGATTTGTATTGCAGACATTTTATATTTTCGGGGCGATGCAAACCATTTTTTTGCATCTATTTAACCAATTTGTACGTTTTTTTGCCTCTTTCGCTGTGTGTATGTGTACTACGTACACGATGGAAGGGAAAGAGTGTCTATTAGGCGTTGTAAAATGTGGAAATGTCAGTGCATTTCCCGTTTAAACACGATGCATGTTGTAATTTCCCCCATTTTTGGTGCAAGACATAAAATACAGCTGCGTTAAAAAGGCAATAGTGTGGACGGGAGGAGGAGTATTATTTATAATACACCCGCAAGACGTTTCTCGTATTATTTTTAATGATATTTAATAAGGATAATATTGGGGAGTTTGTATATATAATATATATACGCTGCTGGATGGCAACTAACTGAAACACACGTATCCCACACGCGATACATATCCAAATAATTCGAAAAAGATAATTACACATTCTCGTGGACTTTTACAAGCCGAAATTACAATGCATATTCTATTATATAAAACGCAAACGAAAAATATTGTTGTAGATATTCTATTAAAGTCAATGCTTGTACCATTCCCAATTTTAATATCATTTTGCTTTGCATATACATATACTATACCATACAACTTGTTGTTGTTGTTGTTGTATGTAACGATCGTGCGTCTAATTGAAATATGGATCGTTTGATAAATTCAAATTTTATTGAAACTATTATTACCATATTAAATTTATTATCTACGTAGTAGTTGAAATTTGAAATTTTACGTGTTGTGTGTCTATGGTAATTTTTTTGCTAGTTGCGATAGGGAAGACGGTTTGTTGCAATTGTGTCGTGTGACACATTTATAAGGCTTTCGGTGTGTGGGTGAGTGTGTATGGTATAGTTTTAATCTCATGGCGTTGCAGAGAGAACGCGTGACTCGATTACCACGCCATTATATCACCATCCACTAGACATGTAATCTTACGGTGGCCGCCAACCGTTCCCATTACCCACCTGCGGATTGCTTTCAAACAGATTTATACCTTGATTTTCTTCGCTCACACTTTCACTTTAATACACACATTTGTTGCAAATTTAATTGGAATCGAATATTATTGCTGATTTACTACAACTAACTGAATTGTTTCAATAGATACTAACTATAGATTGTTAGTTTAATTATTATATATTTATTAACTTAAGACTAAAGTTTATTTAATTATTTTTAAATTTATTTATTTTCAATTTATAAATTTATTACATTTTCATGTGTTTTTTCATAATTTTGTTGTCTTTTCACAATATTCAAAGCTAAAAATATAAGCGAATTTTCTTATTTATTACCAGCTTGCATTATTAGCAATAAATAGCCGATTCATACTGATTATACGATTAATTATTATTATTTAGTTGATGTATTCCTTTGGAGAGCATATTTAAGTCATGGGGGATAGTAAAAAATTGGGAAATAAATAGAAATTTATTGTTACAGATCAATCCAAATTCAGAATATGAATAGTTTGAATGCAAGAACAGCTAATAAATCAACTTATCTGCTATAATTATCTATAATCTTTATTATTATAATAGAATTTCTTTAAATCTTACAACCCACTTGGCATTTAACGTTAGAAAAATATGTTAGTACTATGAATATCAACAAACATATGTTAAATGGTGGATGCGCTGGGCAATGCATTGCAAATTATTAGCCCAGCCAATTTATTTTTATTGAAATCGGAATATAATTATATAATATATAAAATAATACCCCGTTTATTTATTAATATTCAGGTTTCTATTATTAGTTCCCGGTATGAATTTCTAATAATTGATGCTGTTTACAATAAATATTTATATTATGTTGGAAATGTTAATTCATTCTTAAATATTTATTAAAATTACGCAAATATGGAAGATTAAAATTCGATGTAGATTAGTTTAGTGTGTATATCTAGGAAAAAATAGCTTTTTGATATTTTATGTATCCTAATGTGGCACGAAAGGCAGCATAGTTTCCCAACGCACATAAGCCTCAAATTGGCCGATAGGGAAATCTTACTGTGTAAATTCGTTTATTGCGTTTCATATATAACAACAATAATATCGTGCCCATTATCAATATGAAGAATATTTATTAAGCTGCTATTTGCCTAATTTTTACTGATTTTCTAGTCGTTTATTTTCAAATAATCATATAAATATATATATAGTACGCAATTATGACATCAATCAACATAAATTTCTAAATAATTTTTCCTTCACTTTATCTCTTAACGAATCTATAATATTTTAGCAGAATTACAATTAATAAATAATTTTGATTTTAGATATCTATCATGCTCTTTTTTTGCTATAAAAATAAATCATATAGTTTTTATAATCGAAACGCCTCGATCTTTTATATTTAAACACTTATTATTTTCCAAATACAATTTATACGTTTAGTATAACTAATAAATTATAAAAATAATAATCATTTTTCTACATTCTAAATTATGTAGGCGGCGGCGTTTGCGATACTGGCGTTTTTTTCCCTTTTCCTACACAACATTTTATTAGGATGGAAGTTATAAATGATGAGTGGTATAAATGGTATACGTTTAGTGTCACACGAATGAAAGCTGGCACTTTTTGAAAAAGTGCATTCAGATGCTTTTCCACATCTTTCTCAATGTATTCGGTCATCAGTCATGGGTTAAGAATATATCGTGCGATTTTTTATTAAACTAGAAAAAAAGATTTATATTGCTGCTTAAAAATTTTGACCAAACCGCTTCCTCCTCCTGTTTTATCTTTATTATGATTAAGTTCTGTTTGTTTTATATATTATATATATTACATTACATAATGATGATGACGGCGATGATTTCGTTCTTATACTCGGCTCGTAAAAATAACTAAATTCTATGAATAACTGCTTCTCGTTACAATGAAAAACATCTCACAGGAACAACGAGTGAACAGAATAAAAACTTTGATAATGTGTCCTGCCTTTTTATATATACAGTATAATAATATAATTTAATAAAGTCGCAAGTTTTATGATCGATGTTGTCTAGCTGGAGCAAAACTGCATCTCCAAATTGACTTTGCAATGAAGATGAGATAAACTTATTCTTCACGTTTAGTGTAATACACGTATGTACTATAAGTTCACACTCAATTCGAACGAAATTAAACTCATGCACAAAACAGTGATATAATGTCATTACAAAACATAATCACATAAGAACCTATAGTCGAAAATGATTACCTTAAGAGTTAAAGAGAGCTACTTCTTAACATTTAATATATTATCGCAAATATAAATTTGCGTCTATGAGTTGTCATATGATTATGGTTCGTAATGGTGTTCTGAATCATAATCACATAGAAAACCATAAGTGAAAATCGACACCGCAAATGTTAAAAATATTTTCGTATAATGTATAATACCAATTTACTTCTTAAGGATATTAGGAACCATAATCACATCACAACTCATAGACGCAAGTTGATATTCAGCACAATATGCGAATTGTTAAGAAGTAACTCTCTTTAATTCTTGAGGTAATTGTTTGCGGCTATAGGTTTTTATATAATTATGTCTTCAAATGACATTATCACTTTTTTGTGCATAAATTTTTATTTTCTACGAAGGTTTAGTTTTATGTAACAGCGTTCGAAGTGAGTTTGAACTTATAGTACAACAAAATGTATATGTTTGCACTTTTTTAAATATTTAAAACGTTAACATAATTAAACAACACAAAAGTGCTTTGCCTAATTTTTACTACATTTTGAAAAAGCTATGATGATGAAAATCTTTTTGATCTTCTGCACACGAATCATTTCTAACAACGCACAAAAAGCAGCGCGCTGCTTTGTTGTTGAGTAACAACAATTGAAAAAAAGCTGTGTGTGTGTGTGCGAGTGCGAGTGCTTAATTAAAGCAACCGTTTTAACTTGTGTGTTAATCAACCAAATTCGGTATACTGGCAAGGTATGTTTTACATGTTACATTCAATTTTTAAATAGCACAGCAAAAAAAGCAACATAATTGTATTGATCTTGGGCTTGACTATGACTTTTGTTATTGCGATGTTTACTTCTATTTGGCAGAAACATTACAACATTCACGAGCTTTATGTCGATTATATTGAATAGTAGTCGTAGTGAGCTTAAAACTACCTGCCATATATGCTGGGTAGATATTTATGTAATTGCGAAATTTTATCGTCGTACGCGAACAACAATAGCTGGGTTGGTTGTTGTGTAGATTTTTAAACTGAATGTTAATTTTCCAATTTCCTTTGTTTGTTATTAATAATTAATAAGTGGAAAGCAGCAACATCCCTTTGTGTGTAAGCAGCGCATATTTGAAGTTTGTTGTTGTTGTTTAGTTCGTTGTCTTTTCGTCGCTGCTTTTTTAATTTAAAAATTTAGGTTAAAAGTTTTATAATAAATCGTTGCGCGCGCGTTTTGTATCAAAACTTTTTTAACACAAATTTTTTTGATTAAGAATAATTTTAATCGAAACGTACGTACGTCCTTGTTCCTATTTAGCTCTAGCCGAGCTGCTTTGGGAAGATTTATTAATAAGATTTTAGTTTTTCCGTACGCTTTTTAGTAGAGTGGTGGGGTAAAAAGGCAGCGATAAGCGACAAGACTTCGACAGGCGATATGCTAATTATACACTGGGGCACTATTGTTTGTTATCAGCACACAATTTTACGTAAATTATAAACTCTTATATATACCTACCTATATTTTGTTTTTATTTTTAGTATTTTTATTTGCTAATTACAAAAATTGCAATATCAAACATTTTTATAGAATAATTGCTGATTATAACATAAATTCAGAGTACTTACTTTTGCTATACTCGTATATTCAATAAAAATGCTGGAGACATAAATTTTTGTGCATTACCATCCGAGAAACGATTTTAATTTACAATCGCATATTTTTTACGTCTGGCCATCGTTTCAGGTGCGCGTTTCCAAACTTTTTTCCAACATCATTATGCCAAAGATTGATTGTCTACTTCTCCACTTTTATGAGCCAATCATATCGTGCTCATTTCCATTTTAAACTCGACTTGCTTTTGGATATATTGCACTCGTAAAGATTACATCTTTATTTTTGCCCAACTTAATTCAACGACAATTCAATAACAAAACAAGCGGCGAGAGATAAAAATTTATTCGAGAAATAGTTGTGGAAGGGAATGTATAAAGCAAAGCAATGCATCGAATCGCACTGAAGGAAAAAAATTACAATTTTCAGTCATTTATCAAGTTAGCAAGCATTCATATGATGCCTGTCGCAAGGATTCAAGTTATGCAAAGCATTTCTAAGATATCTTTCATTAAAAGCAACTCCTGTCAAGTTATATTAGATTGGATTTGCATGTTTCTCGATGCTTTGCATAAACCTTTAAAAACTTTTTAATATTTATACATTGAGACGGTTTCATATGAAATACCGGGTCGTCTAGCTATAAAGAAAACTTTTTCGAAGATTTTCTAATACGTACATACTATATGTAGACAGACACTTGCAAAAAAAGTTTTTGGTGATGTATGTTTTAAAAAACTATTTAAACGAGATGGCAATAATATTTTTCAAGTTTGCATTTAAACGAGAATTTTTAATTACTGTTTGTGCGCGAAGTGTTAGACCACATAGACAATTAAAATAATTTAGAGAAACTTTTTGGGTTATGAATAGTTAATGTTTATGCGAATATTATGCGCGCTTTTGCAATAATTCATGGCCGTGTGTTAGTTTTGAATTAAAATTCGTCCTTTGTAATAATAATGGCTTTTTCTAAGGTAATGAATTAATCCGTCGAAAAACGAGAAAATTTCAAGATTTCTTAAATGATTAATTATTTACGAAATGATTTGTGTTTAAATTTATAATTGTTTTTGCGGTTTTTCGGAAAGGGAGCGGGGCATTAAAGGCTCTAAGATGGAAGTTGATGTGAAAAGGGGATAATTCGTTAAAATTTCTCTTGTGATGTTGTTGAGAGAGCGAAATATGTATGTGCATGTATATTGTATGTGTGAGTTGAAAATTGCGCGCGCAACGTCTACATTTAGAGGCACGCGTCGAAGGCTCGAGAGCGTCGCGACGGCGTTATTCAGTCGTTGTGCGAACGCGTTCCCGAATGGTCATAGAATCATTGCGATTGACGCTGCACGTGTTCGCTGAAAATAGACGCAAAACACTAGTCATTCAAATCATATGAAAACTATGCATCATCTTGCTGCCACTATCATCATCCATTATCAGCATACAGTTTGTGCCGATTGAGTGCAAAATATTAATCAATTAATCAATTATTCTCCGACAAAACAAAAACAAAACGAATATGATTGTTTTGATTGTTGTGCCGGTTGAAAGGTGCTAGTCAAAGTGGCAGGCTTCAGGCAACAGCACGGTGCTGCCCATCACCAGGTGCTCTACCATGGCTCGGTGCTGGGGTATCAAGGCAGGCATATGGGCAGCACCCATCATCACATCAACACTCTCACCCAACATTCGAACATACCTCTGAATGCCAGTAAGTGTGTTTTGCTACTAAGACGAAATCTACAATACATCATAATCGTTGTTCGCTCTTTTCAATCATAATTGCAATATATATATACGTATTGAAAAATAAATAAATAAACATTGAAAATTAATTACAAGTGAAATAATAAATTACTTGTTAACACAACATTTATTCTGATTAAACAAAAAGCAAATTATTTTTTATTGAAATGCGATATATAGAGAGTAGTATTTTACAATTTGCAATAACAACATTTTTGTTTGTTTATAATTTGGATCCATTGTGTTTCGAAGGGATGAATTGCCGCTGGCTAATGTCATATGATATTGACGATTCATTGTTATCATTAAAATGTAACAATAAGATTTGTAAACAATTTCGTTTGAATGCAGCCGCAAATAGTGTTTTTACGGTTAACAAAATGGAAAAACATTCTTTTCTAAATGTTTCTGAAGATTATATAAATTCTTTTTTTATTCTCCATTCCATTCTTACACGCTCTACTCTTTTTTCCTCTCTTTTTTGGTTGGAAGTTTGAAAAGAAAAATGCAAGGTTTGCTTTACATATATGTATAATATTTATGTAATGTTGAGTTTTGAGTTTATACATCTAATACCATCAGCATGTTAGGTTCTCGTTTTTTCATAGCTCGCCTCCGCCGTCGTATTTTCGGTGCTTCGCTGCCTTTTTTTTTCCCGCTTCGTTCTATTCCATTTCTCTTTGTGGCATACAAATCGGTGCGTTTTGTAAATGACATCGTCAGTGATGTATCGATGCACTCGATCTGGGGGCGTTATTTGGAAAAATAAGCGATGATTCAAAACCATTCATCATTATTAAAAATAATATAAAGAGTCGGAAAATGTGCATTGACCTTATCGATGCTTGAATGAATAACAAACGATTTGCCTTTCCGATCAAACATTTCAATTCTTTTACATGCTTCTGAAACAAAAAAAATAAAAAAGAAATTAGCCATAAATCTGTGGCGCGCTATTTGGGAATAGTAGAGGTATGTATATGGACTATATATGCTGAAGAGTTTTTTTGCGCAAAGAAGTTTGTTCATAAAAATATTAATTTATTAATTTGTTTATTTTACGTTTAGTCGAGCGATGTAGTAAAATTTTTTGATAGCTGATGGGATTTTTACGACTTGTTTAGTACATTTTTTGTATGCTTGGTTAAAAGCAAATAATATTTTCAAGGAGGTAGTAAATTTATGTAAATATATGTTAGATGTAATAAAATATGGATGGGGAAACGTCTCAAGAGAAGATGTTAAATAATACATCTAATTAAAAGGAGAATATGAGAGCATGAAAGTAACTTCATACGAAGAGTGAGAAGAGCGCGCGAGTAGGGCGCAAAATATCTTCAAAAACACTCGCGGGACTTCATAAATTTGCTACATAAAAGAAAGATGAACGGGGGGAATCGGGGGATTATAACTTACAACATCAACTCGTTCTCTTTATATATATATNTTTTTTTTTTCTTCACTCGCTGCTTTCGTTTCGCTTCTTGCCCGAACAACGAATAACTAAAAACTGTCGATTTAACTTTTCCTCACATTCCTACTCGTTTTATTTTGTTATACAGTTTCAATATCTATAATATACAATACGAAACGCGCAGACTTTTATCGAAAAGGAGACAAAACAACAAAGTGATGACACCTGTTTGAAATCCAATCGCACAAATAATTTTATTTTCTCGTAGGACTTTTTTTTTATTACATCGACGACACAATAAAATCAATAAGAGAATAAATCAACAATAAAACTTAATTGTTGTTTGGCGCTTGGCGAATGCTGCTTTTATTACATTTGATTAACCTATTGAAAATAGGCACTAGTAGTATACTACTTACCTACCCTACCTAGGAGCAGTCAGCCAACCGTTTGTTAAATGCATCACAATGATTGATTACATTTCAAGTGACAAACGATTAAAAATTCATATTTTTATTACCTACTGTTTACTTATCGGATGTATTGTAATTTTTATCTTAACACCTTAGTGCAAAGAATTTCACGTTTGTTATGCACTCATTTGATGCGTTATTGTTTTCCCGGTTGCAAATAATTATCGCCGAGATTACTGACATTATAAAATTGTTTTGTTGAAAATCATTTAAGTGATTGATTATTTTTTCCGGGTTGCACTTTTTTCGATATCATTTTTCTTATGCCTATATGCGTCTCAATATTAAAATATTATTATAGATTGCTTTAGGGATGTTTTTGGCACCTGTCGAGGTGAATAAATTGAAGGGAATGCTTTGAATTTTGCGATTGCAATGACATATTGTTGGAAATTTCTATAGGCCCTATGTAAGCGAGCGTTTGCCTAGGATTCATAAACCGTTTGTGGACTTTTCAAATGCATTTTTTCATCTTCTAGCAAAAATCGAACAAGCAGTTTGCACGTTTTGCTTAATTAAGCTAAGCTAATCCTGCAGCAGCATTTTTGATGCTAGTTGGAGGATGGAAGATAGCTAATAGCAAAATAACAGCATTTTATGAGAATCTTAGCGCTTAATAGGCAATTAATTAGTAAAAAATTTTAACAAAATTACAAAGTTTACCGTCTTTCATATTCCTTCGTTCGTAAGTAAACGCATTTAAGATTAATCCTAATTTTCTTGAAGATATTAAGCTTCCATTCACTTTCTCATTTAAGTGCCTGAAAATATTTATATATGAAAATTATTAAACGTTCATTAATAAGTATTATTGCAAAAAGCAGCGCGTATTCATTTATTCGTGCGCATAGATTCAATTAAATTAACATAAATTCCAAATTGGAAAAGTTATAATTCTAATTAATCTTCTAAATTTTCCTTTCTAATAGTAGAATCGGAGTAGGAGTAGTAAAGTAATATAATTTTTTTATCAAGCAGCAAGAAAATGTTTTAATCTTCAATGTCACATTCTCGACATTTCCATTTGCCAGTTAATTATCCCTCTGACACACGAAACGTCCTTTCAAAATATATTATATCTTGAGCAGCACGAAGAATATACTTAAATAATATGCACATAAATAGATATATGTATAGTATCTCTGTACCCAAGTTACATGCATGTAAAGGCTTCATTTTTTAAGTCGATAAAAGTAGTAGTAGTCGTAGTAAAAAGTAAAGAAAATTTTATTTATTACATGTTTGAACCCGAAAGAGCATTTCACAGTCCATAAACCTTTAATTGGGGAGGTACTTTTGAACCCACGTGAGGTATAAATTTAATTATCTACATGAAACCATATAGCTTCTTACTTACATGACCACCAAAGTCATAATCATTAACTTGCATCAATATTATCGCAGCCGAAAAATTGAAATTTGCCATGTAGATTTAATGAGACGTATAATGTCTGCAAGAAGGAAGGCTAATTAAGGATACGTACGTATTGTACAAACAATACGAATAGAATGTTGTGGTGGCGGCTGATGATGGTGGTGGTTGGTTGGTTGGCATTATTCTTCTTTTACGAATTAGAGACCTACTACCACATTTAAAAAGTGACATTTTAACATGTTTTGTCTTTTTATTATGTCGCTCAGATTCTCTTTTTTTGTGTCGACAATAATACCACAACGACGACGAAAAGGCGATTTGTTTAATTAACCGGAACGTCTCAATTAGGCCGGACAAAAGCCTCAAATAATTTTCGGTGCTTAATTATCGGCGAATGCGTGTTTGGGGTTGAATCAATTTTATGTGGATGGGGATAAATTTAGAAATGTAAAATGTGCGATTTCCAAGAAGAAGATGTATGTTAAATTATATTATGTCGTACATACAATTATCATTGGAATCTCCATTTATTATTGCAAAGAACGTTCTTTTATGTTTTCGAAAAAATATCTTTATATCAATTACTACTAGAAATAATGTAAAATTTAACAAATATTACAGAGGCGCATTTCCCATTGAATTTACTTTGTTATATGCACATCGAACTATAATCGTGCTACAGCAACATATTTTCAATATCTATGTATGAATGAGTAATGACAATTTAGATTGTCGCGTAAATGGTTTGCGCCAGTACTTAAAATATGAATGTATTGTAAACAAAAGCCTGGGGTAATTTTTGGTGCTTAATTATCGGAGAATGCGTGTTTGGGGTAGAATCAATTTTATGTGTAAAATTTACAAGATGTATGTTAAATTATATTATATCGTAGAAACTATCATTGGCAATGTTGTTTAATTTTGTACGATTCGCAGAATTGACCATCAAGCGTTAAGAAAATCAGATTGGATTATCTAACATCTTTCCTACATCCATTTAGATAACATAATTATTCGATTTTGAGCTTAAAATGATGATATTAACAGAAATTGTATCAATTAAAATGGGATTTGTTGAATTCATTTATAGATTCCAACTCGGCAACGTTTTAATATATATTTTCTAATGTAACAATTAGTTTTATTCTCAACGATATAGCCTGCGCTATAAATTCTACCATGACTTTTGCATGTTTACGTATCCATATAAAAACATCAATATTTTTTTAACGGTTGTTATAAAAAAGTGCAATTTTTTGCTTTTTGTAATAGCCGGCAATTTATAAATAATAAAACAACAACTTTATTGAAAATATCGGGCGTTTGTTTGCCATATATTTAACGATTATGCGTTTTGCAGATCTCTATAATGAGATAAAAGCGATGTTTAAATGCTATTTGGAATGGTATTTGTAGGGCATCGCCGCTTTACGATATTTGCCCTCGGCCTCTCCACTGTTTCATATTTCGTTTTATTATTATCAGCAGCAAACTGCTAATTTATTATTATCATTCAAAGCGACATAAATAAACTAAATATCTATTAATATGCCTATACGTAAATTAGCATCCATCCTACTACGAATTGTGTTGTGTTTATATTTATATACAAAGCATAAAAAAGCTGCTTAAATGAATGAATGCGAAATAAAAAAGATGCGCGATGATGACTTTAGCATAATTTAGAATTATGCTTTTTATTCATGAAAAAGGCGAAAAAAAATTGAGATGGAGCTGGAGGAGAGAGGATGGTGGAAAGCAACGCGCCGACATGCAAATTGACCCAAAACGCATTTATCAACGTCATGATGAGCTTTATTAAATTTTTACTACTCTAATTAAAAGAAGCAACTTGAAATGAAATTAAAATGTAATTAAATCTAAATGTGGATCACATATTCCATAATTTTTTAACGAAATTTACACTCGTGTATGATGTAGTAGTACCAGCGAATTTATTTTTCTCAATTAGAGTAATTAGATCGGCATGAAAATTTAATGATAAACGTCGCATTGTCAATTAGCCGAAACAAAAATGATAATAAAGCGTTTATTATAATGAAAATTGACGCAAAGTAAATGAAATGACAAGAAAGATTGCCTTCTAATTTATACATATATATACCTTCTATATAGTTTAAAAGCTTAGGTAAATGGCGTGTTATTATTTAATTATTGCTAATTTCCTTCCATTTGTTTGTATACTATATACCTACGTGTGTATGTGTGTGTGTGTGTGTGTGTGTGTATGGAAATAAACAAGCATTCCTATTGCGTTTGTTCAACGATTCCTAGTGCGTTATTATTTCGTTACAGTTTGTAATATCCAAGGGGTTGGTGTGTTAGCGTGCCAGCACGTGGTGCTATTATGCTAATTTAACCCCCAGCACGCATCCTCACTACCCGCCGCCGCCAATGCCACAGAAAACGTATGAATTCAAATGTGCGTGATTTACGCACAAGCTTTTTAGATTCATGTGCGCGCTGCTTTTTCGAGGGTGAAAATTTTCATTTCTTCTTCGCCGCCGTCTTTGCAAATGTCGAAGAAAATATCAATTTTTTTGCACACCCAGCAGCTATGTATGTATATGATGTGGGTTGGTGTGTTTTTAAGGTGGATGCATGCGGTAATTGCACCGTTTTGTGCAATAAAATTTGCATTATTTGCTCATTTGAATCAATTGCTAATTTGTAATTAAACATTTTCATTTTTAATTAAAAGGCTGTGTTTGGCTGATTGAATTCATTCCGTTTGAAATTATTTCAGTTTTAACTAACTAGCAGGTATTGGCTAAAAATAGAATTTTCATGTAAAAAAGAAAAAAACATTTTTTCTATATTCTCCATTGTGTGTGCAACGAAATTTTCTTAAAGCCCAAAGGATCTATTGATTAGAAGTAGTTTTAGAAAGTGTGTGATAATGCTAAGAATTTATATTTTGGTATAGTATGGAATTTTTTCGTTGAAATCCCAGAAGTTTGCCAACTACCAACAAAGGAAAGCTTCATCATATGATCGTTTATCAATAAAACATTCTTATATTAAGCTGCACAAAATACTCGTGCATACGTATGTTTGTATGTATGTATGTTTTCCTCTTGCATTTGCATTTTTTTTCATACATCAATTTATTTATTAGAAAAGTTTATTGGTTCTGTCAATGCATAAAAATATGCACACGTACAATGCTAATAATATACAAGCGCCGATCGACGGCACAAATTGGAAAAATCACTTTTCCAGATGCCTGCAATAAATTGACGCGCTCATACATTATGATTTTCCCCGACTGTATTGTTTGAGAAAATTGAATCAGATCTCTACAATAAATATCGTTTTCACAATTTACTCTTAATTAAAATTTCTTCTTTTTATATTATCTATCGTATTGATGTTGTATAATTCATTTAATTAGGTATCTGTATTTGTTATTACAAAGAAACTTTCTTTTATGTTTTTGTAAAAAATATCTATAAATCCAACAACAAAGAGAAAATACTAAAAACATAAAAAATTGATTATTGAAGGCAAATATTAATTTTATATAAATATTGAAATCAAATTAAAGTTATTGTTATTCTCTAACTTATTCATTTAATTAATTAAATAAATTACAAGCATTTTTAATTATTATCTTGTACTTAATTTATATCAATTACTACTAGAAAGAATGCAAAATGTATACATTGTATATAACAACAATTGTCGCGTAAATAGTTTGCGACAATACTTAAAGTATCAATGTTTAATAAGATTGAACATTTGTGAAGGCATTCTCTGACCAGACTACAAATTTTATCGAATATGTACAATTTTAACGACCTTTTATTGAATTTTTGTGTTTTTTCTGAAATTTATATCTAATTTTTATTCAAAACAATAATAATATTAATTAATGTTGCGATTTATAAGGGAAAGCTATCAAATACTTGTTAAAAGGAGGCGAAAATTTGATTAAAAATTGACATCCCTTTACAAACATTAATTTCTATCAAATTTTCCCCTCCACCTCATTTATGCGACCAAACTTGTCTAAATGACTCTATTGTAATGTAAAAAATGTGTGTATAAAGAAAAACACCTGACGCTGATTTATTAATGTAAATTATGTTGACGTACGTTAAAAGAAAAACTGTTTTTTGTGCACCTAAACGGCAGAATAAGTAAATTAATTGCTTTACTACGTGGCGCTTCTGATATAAATGCGCGAAAATTAACACCAAATGATAATGTGTCCTTTTTCTTTTTTTTTTCGTACCCAACAGCCGCCCTATTATTCATTCATTCATTTAACGCTCTGTGTTTTTTAATTAAGCGACAATTCGCTACATTTATTCGTCTTGACGCGATTAATTCGTTCTGCGCATTTTTTGGCAGCGAATATACAATTTGTTGTTGCGCGATGAGAAACTATAAACATGTGTGTCAGTAACAACGAGATAAAGCTTGGAAATCTTGGAGAGTGTATTAAATTAAGCAACATTTATGATGAAGTAAGCTTAATTAAATGTACAGACATTACAATTTGACATTATTTTACACGGCGAAGCATTAAAGATATTACGCTAATAAGAAGAGAATAATATAAAAAAAAAATTACACTTTACGATGGAAATTTTTCTAATGTTTCATTATTTCTGCTGCTTTGAAATCTCTTTTTTTATGTTCGTTAATAATTAAATCTTAGCATAGCATAGTTGAATGAAGCGGGTAGAAAAAACATAAATTTGTGTTTGTTGATGTGAAAAATAATAGATATAATAAAACATTTTTTTATAATTATTACACATGAGCAATAACCAATTTTTAATATGTTTTAATTAGTAATTTACTCAATGATTTAAATATTGTATATAGGGGAAAATTGGGTAATGCCGCAACCTGGTCCATCTTAAAAATTATTAGGTATAGAGATCAGAAAAATGCATCAATACCTTGCAAACATTGTGTAAGCTACCATAATGTAAAAGGACGACAGTTTCTCAACAAATAAATTAGCAGCCCTTGCATATAATATTTCATGTTTTCTGTAGTAACTGAAAAGCGCATAAAGATTGAAGGCAAATTATTTCTATAGGTATATAATAATTATTTCTGAATCTGATAATATTTATACAAAGAGGCATTTTGCTGTGCATTGTTGAACATTTTAAGATATAATTTGCACTAGATTTCCCTTCACATTTTCTTTAAATAAAATTTAACCAACGGGGTAATGACGTTCCGAGCTTAATTTAATATGAATTTGGAGAAGGCAACGAATGATGGTTTAGATATGCATTATTTTCGGGATGGTCCATACGGAATGCAGTTTACAGGACATTCCTGATAATTACAAATGTGATTTTTATATATTTAACGACAAGTTTACAATATGTAGCTTTTTTACCTATTTTATTTGTTAGAGCGCAATTACTCTACCAATTTCGCATTAGTTTGACATTTTTTTATATTCATTTAAATAGCATATTAGTTACTCTTTCATGTACATTAGTAGCAATTTATTCGTTATTTACTATTACCTATTATTCTTAGGGGTGCTAGATTTCCCCACTCTTCCCTATACGTAGTACATGTAGTGTCATGCGATAACAATTATTACACTTTTTTAATAGATCAAGTACTACTGTTGTGTTGTAATCGCGAATCGATATTTTTTTTCCATATATTGTATGTGAATATGCAGTGATGCATAAAATTATCAGATATTGAAAATTTCCATCGGGCGTGCACACCACCACAATCAAAAAGAATGCGCGCTGTAAGATTTTAGCAAAACATTTTTTTTTCTTCGTGTTTTTTTTCTGTATTGTGTGTTTGCGTATCTTTCATCTGTACATATATGTTGTCGTCGTCCTCGTCGTTTCGATTAAAATGCATCGCCGTTTAAATTTGATATTCTCGTTGCCAAATAAATTGTGCTTCGTAAAAATGTCAATGCTTCTTCTCTCTGCGTTTCGTCGATACATTCCTCAAAGATTGCTTTATATATTTCGTGAAGAAATTAGATTGTATCGTTTTCTATTTTCTCTCCGCGCTGCGAAAATGTCGAGTGCAATCCTTTGCTTTGCCGTCGTCGTGTATATCTCTCGTATATACACTTTTTTTGTGCCTGTCGCTTCGTCCCCATTCCCCGTATAAAAGTAAATATTTGAAGTGGAATGATAAATCGGTTCATATTGGAAATTGGCAACGATTTTAAAAATACGGAGTGGCTCAGTTTTGAATAATTATTGGGGTTGTAGGCCATCATCCACCGCTCGCGCTCGCACTTTTCTGATAATTCAACCCTTTCCAAAACACGCGTACAACTTAATGATTTATATCGTTTTTCGCGCGCGCACAAAATTGAATGAATTATGAACGATTCCAAGCAAGCAACCCCATGGCCTATATTCAATTATTCATCACTACAACCACTACATTCATACACTTTGTTCGACAATTGTTATCACGACCCATTCAATTATACCTACCACCTTTGAATGCTGGCTGCATTTTTTCTCGTCCGCAACTAGCGCTTTTCACCATTTCTGTTAGTTTATTTATCAACTTAATTACTAATGCATGCCCGTTAGGTGGTGGACATGAAATAAATTTTCGGTCGCAGGTGCCCGTTGGTTTTTTTTTCAATATATACAGAGCTACAGCTTCAATCAAGCTTTAGAGCGATTATTATCAGATTTGTTTTATAGTTTGGCTTTAAAGTTGTTTTTTGTGCAACATATCGTCCGTTTAACAAAAATTTATGAAACAAATTGTTTTGTGTATGTGGTTCTCTAGGATCGATTTAGTTTTGTATGTACATACTCACACACACACACATACATACGTATATATAGAAAAAAAATATATATAAACGTATAAAAGGAGAAATTATTTCTTTTGCGATCGTTTGTAACAGATGGCAATGGTCACAAATCACGAAACCTAACCCTTTAAAAAAGCAAAGAATGTGTTTTTAGGTTCGTAATGTGCAGCCTTTGTAACGTGCCACTACAATTTTTGTACTTTTTTTTTAATTTAATGCACTAAAAGTTATGAGGTTAATACCACTTTGAAAAGATTAATTTATTTTATAATAAAAAAATTTAATAAACTTATTTCATAAGATATCAAAAATATGTTTTATCGCGTGTGTTACACTCAATATAATAAAAGTGCTTGATATATTTTTTGTTGTTCGTATTGCATAATAAAAGATAGTTATAAATTTTAATTAATTAATATCCAGCATCATTTACATTTAAGAAGTTGCATCTGACTGATGTATATAAATATAATACAGAACACAAATTGTATTCTCTTTGAAACACTTCCCAATCTATTCTTAAACAACGTCTCTAAATAAATCAACAATTAAAAATTGGCACACATTTAAAGTGTGTTTTTCAGATACATACATACTCACTACACACCACAACACGACACGATGCTGGATTTCCAACATTACATATTTTCGTGCACTTGTCATCGAATTGGAATAATAATAATAAATTGGCAAAAATACGAGCTGGGGCATAATCGCAATAAAAATGTGCGGATGTATCTGCGATATTAGAAATATGATATATAAAGTTCGGTGTTAATTCGGTTACTCGGATAACGAAGTCACGTAGATTCTCATACATCTTTTAAAATTGCATCAGCAGTCAGATAGTTGCCTCACATTCATAAATAGTAATCGTTACTGCTGGACGAACTCCACGCTGCTGCTGCTGCTGGCTGCTACTTAGGAGGAAGAGGCTCTAAAAGACACCAGCTGGTGCACACGCGACATTCAATAATTCAGCACAATGTTCGCAGCATCCATCTGCTGCTTACTAAGAAAATTTTTACTATACGAGAAATTTATCATTTTTACTGTTTTTATATCTTAACAAATAAAAGCCGGATTATATACTACCTTTAAAAATATATTCACATACAGAAAAAAAACAGCAATTTTCACTCTTCTTTCATACTCTTATAACATCTTGTTGCTATTTTATTGCGTAAATTATGTAAATTTATTGGCTACATGAAGAAGCTCTTCGCTTGTTTTCTTACATTTTTGGCCAAAATATATATATACACATATATATGTATAGGTAAATAGCTTTGCAATTTAGCATACCCTATATTTTTTGTTGATGTTTTTTGAATGGATGCACGTAAATAGTATGGTTGTTGTTTTTTCATTGTTAAAATGCTATGCATGCAAATAAAATCAACATCCTATCCATATAACATATATATGTATATATATTAACATTTTCATAACACAAACAAAAGCTATTGATTTTGGAGCTGGGGATGTTATTTTATAATGTCATTTTTTTTCGTACACTACATAGATTTGTACACACACTCATGAAATTGACTTCTGATAAAACATTAATTTTTATCTACCCACTATAGTATCCATAATACATGGATAAAAGATTTTTCTTTTGCGCACAACACACAACTGGTGCAAAAATGCTGTTTTTCATGCCTAATGTTTTGTAAGCAAATTGAGTTAAAGTATAATGTTGCAATTTGCATTCATGGTGTGCTGAATGACTGCTTATTATGTTTGATTGCACATCAATCTTTTTATTCATGATTTTACAGTGCTGGCTGTAGGCATTGATACTTAAATAATATATTCACGTTCAAAATATACCAACAACCACCTATATTATGCATATTGGGTATTTAAGATTAGACAAAAGAATATTGCAACTAATTAACTACTAAACTTTCAATATATTTAATTATCAGAACTCAAGGTTCACAAATTATATTTTGAGTTTATGTACAATTTCTGCTCTACATCATCAGAACTGAAGTGAAATTATTATTACAAGTTATAATATAAATATTAATAAAAAATAATAAAATAAATATTTCAAGTGAAAAACATCGCGTTAAAATTTACTCATTTCTTTAATTAAGTAATAACCAGTTAGTAATAAACATCTTTTGCGGGTCAATATGTAAATTATCGTAAGTGCAGTAATAATCGCATTGTTCAATTTGAATGCATTGTTGTAAAATCAAAATTCCCCTAGTATTAGATTGCGCTAAATGTATCAATCATTGCTATTATTGTAGATTGTGGAGTAATTATTATTATTATTTGTTAGTATGCATAATATTTGGAATATTCGCCAGATTAAAACAAGTTATTTATAAAAATATAATATAATATTCCTACTAGTATAATTATAATAGCCCGAAAATTTATAAATAGATTTGAGATCATTTTATTTGAGTGTTACTTAACAAATATTATGACGCATATTTTAAATAAGTAATTGTAACAAACCCAATGTAAACAGAAGCGTAAGTAATATTATTATTCATAGAAAATAGATTTTAAAAATAATTTTATGAATGTTACAAATTGTACGGTGGTATTTTTAGCTTTTATACTTTATTTTCATGCGAATTAATAGTAGGTAGGATAGATAGAAAATGTTGGGCAAGTCCTGTCTGCGCTGATATTGAACTTCTGTTATTTCAATCAATGAAAGTGGCAGCAGGCGTTTAAATTTGCTTGTTACCTCTTTTGCATTACAATTCGCATTAATGCCACATCCGACATAAATAACTACCACACAAATTATCAAAATTGACTATAATTCACCAATCCACTTACGAAAAATACTATATAAAAGCATTTATTTTACTTATTGAGCACTCAATTTTCATTTGAGATAATTTAGATATGTCATTATCGACCCTTGAAAAAGTTTTTAAACTTCTTTTTTGCGCTGCTCAATGGCTAATCCTTTGAATGCATCGCCGCTATAATATGGCAAATTGTATATTTTTCGAAGCGCGATAATAAAATTGTGTCGTAGTCAGCGAGATTATCCTGTTGGTGTCTGGTGGTCGTTTGGCTTTAGGCTTTTGCAATATGTGTATGTGTGTGTGTTTGTGTGTAAGAGCGTCGTAATCTCGAGACGTGGCAGGCTCGTATTTTATGTATTTGGACGTCGAATCCCTCTAGCATTTGTCAATACATTTTATGGCATCTCTTCCGGGAGAGGATCAGTGCAGGACGTTAATTTATTGTGTCCAGATGCTTGTATTGACTGTCGAGGACATTCCACCACACAGTCGAAATTCACATACGGCCCCCCGTCTCGCTCGCGCCCCCTTCTTTCATTTTTATTTCTCATTCAATAAATGTCTTTCTATATAGTCTATTCCATCTCGATCATCTACGATCAATTACCAATGAAAATTTTGCTTATTTTTATGGTTAGTATTCATCGTGTTGAATGCAAATAAAATCGCACTATATACTATACTATACTATTCAACATGAACATTCCACTTGTGCATCGATAAGTCTCTTAAGATATTTTTATCTCATTCCAACGATGTGATTCTCTTGAGAATAATTCTCTTGTTTTATTTGCGTGAATGTTTTCTTTGAATACAAATAACTCAATACCTAACTGGGAAGATGATACCATGAAACTGTTTAACACATTTTTATTCCATACGAATCATCGTTAATTTCTACCATCATTTAACGATCATGTATGTGCTTTGTTTTTTATTTTTTCTTTCTTTCATCCTTTTGGGAATTAAATTAATTATGGAGATTTGAAATATTTTCCGCAATTTGCTAACTAATATGTGTGTGCAGTATAGTAGGTTTTCATTGATCGGTTTAGATGCTAGCTAAACCTGAACTCCTCATATACACTTCAATTTTAATAATTACGTTTTACCAAAAGAGCGACGTCTAAACAATGATGTTTGATGTGTAATTTATTTTAGTATGCGCACAAAGAAGATGGAACTTAAATTACAACATAATTAACATACTAGTTAATAATAGCAAACTTCTATATTTAACTTCTGAACGAACATGAAAAAATTACTTGTCGCTTAATAATAATAATAATAATAATAATAAAATTATGATTAAATATCAATCGTACCGAAAATGAGCTTTAAATAACACGTAACAAGAATAATATAGCATTTTTACTCTTGGTAGTTTTTGTTCTGACTTAATCAAAATTCAGTTAACAATATATTTATGCTTGCAATCAATTAAAACTAAAACTGTTTTCTATTTGTTATGAAATTTATTAAACAATTTAAAAATACATAAAATATACAATAATTCGTGCAAATGATATTTATAATAGTTACTCATGACTTACTGGCCTTATTGACTTGTTTTGTTCATAATTTTGCTTTGTTGGAAAGAAATAAACATTAGCAATTTTGGCGCATTTGCCGCTAGGACTCTTTTGGGATTGATGGGTGAAAAATTTAATGCTTTATTGATATCAGTGATCAGGGAAAATACAGTAAAAACCCTGAACTATTTTCAATTCAGATAAATTGAAAAAATAATTTTAATTAAGTACATGCATTACTAGTGTATAAATTTTTCAATGATTTTGTGTCAAGTTACGCTTGGAATAAAGGCTTAGTTCTAAATTCTAATGTTACATTGCCTTTATATAAGCCGTTTTCCCTTTTGTTACTAATGTTTCAAAGAATATGCGTATACGAAAGAACATGTAAGTAGGTGAATGTAATTAATACGAATTAAAATTATATTGTTATATGCAAGGGAAAATTGAATAAAAACTTGTGCTAAAGAGTAATGTTAAATACAAGTTGACAAAATTGTTAATTACTGTTTGTGTCTGAAATATGTGATGCAACATAAATCTTGAATTATTAGGTAAATAGTATTCTCGCATTGCTTCCAGCACCTTCTAATTATCCGTCACGCATTGAATTACCATTTTGAGTTGAAATTATACGACGTTGTGAATATTAATTCAACATTCTATCAGAATTTAACAATTATTAGTTGTATGCTTCGTACATTTACTATTTCTCGAACTAATAATCTACGCATACACAAATTAATTACTATTCAAAATTGAAAAACGGGAGCGTAACGTAACCATCGCATCATCGTCGAGATTCATTAATTATTTGAAAGCGGTATATAGGAAAAATTGGAAGGAAATTGTATTCATTTCTTAGTTTTCTCGTGGACAATTTGACAAACGATGTGATTGATGTGAATGTATTACAACAACAACAACAACAACAACAAACGACAACAACAACAACCACCACCACCACTACTACCACCACGTTGACAAAAAACGAACGGGTTTGCGCGCTCATATTAAATCATAAATTCATAACATTCTTTTTTTCCTCTCTGATGTTGTGTTGTTGCTTTGCATTTTATGATAAATGAGCGTTTAGTGATACATGTCGGCTTTTCAAATCTTAATTACATTTTCGAATCGGTTATTATTTATGCGATTTTGTTTATCTAACATCTATAATTACGTTTTTATATTTGTATTAATGTAATAATTTGTTGTGAATTTAATGAATGAATGAATGAATGAATTAATTAATTTGCTGCTTTTTCAATTGAGTTAGGTGTACTTACATATTTTTATTCTAAATTGATCTTTTAAATATTTTATAATGCAGCGACGGAAATAAAATCTATTGGATTGGCAACTAAGTAATTGCCGATTTGTTCAATGAAAGAGAGTTTTTATTTTTTACGGAAAAACTCAAAAGTATTTTCCATTTTGTTCTATGATCTTTTGTCATCTGTATGATAATGGTTTTGATTTCATTCTCATTAGGCTCAACTGGTCGACTTTAACGTCGGTTATCTTTAAGAGAAAAATCTCTAGAACGGAATTTTTCAAACAAATTTCGGCGTTGCCTTTCTTTAAGGGCTTTATCCCTGTACACTTAACGTAACTTTTTGGCGGCTTACACTGTGTTCTTTTCTTTAGTGAAATCATGGAACAAAATATGGCGAAATAGTTCGTTTTTGCACTTCATATTAATGTTGAGGTAAAAAAACACTTTGAGAAAATATCTACGCAATGAACTTATAGGGCTAGTTTAGGATGATAGCTTACATATATAAGAAGAAACAGATCATAACATTTGCGGATATTCTAAAAATGGGAGTGAAAAGCAACTATAACTGAAATCGGCAATTACTTAGTTGCCAACCCAATACTTTCATCATCTTGTTAGCTAGCGTGAGTTATTTCATAAAAAGTGGAATTTAATAATATTTAATTAAATTGCATCGACTATTGAAATTTTATTAGCGAGTAATTGTTACAAGTTTCATCAACTCTGTGTTACGTTCTATATATATTGTATGGCATGATAATAAAAATGCAATATTCTTTTAAATTTTTATTACTATTTAATGACAAATAAGGGAATGTTTGTAATATAAAATCTAATTGGAAAACTTATTAGACCCATGTGACAAAGCGGTACAAATATTAGTTTTCTTTTGTTATAAAAGAAGGAAACATTTTAAAGAAAAACTTAGTACGCTTTGTCTTGAACGACATTAAAATTTCATCCACCTTATTTATTTAAACTTTTTCCTTAGATTTTGTTATTTTAAATTTTATAGAAGCCATATTTGTTGAGTTGCTAAGAAAAATATCCCAGATGAATAGTAGTAGGTATGGAATTGATGCAATTTTAATAAACTATATGGTTTCATGTAGGGTAAATTATCATAATTTTAATACGGATAACATCTACAACGTTTTGCTTTTTTCACAGCGCTTGAATCAATGAAATCTCGTCGTGAAATGTACTAATTACTTTAATTACTACAAGGTTTACATATAATCCTTTTCATCGTGACGTTTTAACTAACGTTTTATTAAATAAATAAGATTATTAAATAACTTTATAAGATTACAGTTTGTAGTTTATGTAAAAGGAAGCTGCTTTGTTGTCGTTGCATTGTATAGAAAGCTTAAGTAAAAGCAACATCAGCAGATATACCTATAAGTCTGCGACCGTAAAATCAACTACTTTAAAATGACAGGACACGTTTTGCCAATCGCCTGGACCCCATTCTTTTATTTAAACTGGAAAATCGCTTCAATTTGCAATTGCTGATGTACCAATACAATTTTTGAATAAAAATCTCATTAGTCGTCTGCGCGGCATCAATTAGGGACACCAGCATATCGTATCGTTTCTTTTCCACACATCACCACCGGAAACTTACATGTATGCAAATCGCCAATAATAAATATCTTCAGGCATGATTATTTTTTACGACCATTCCTCATTAATAACGCTTATATATCTTGAGCAGATCAGGCTTTTATAAATAAGATTTATGTGTCAGAAAGGCGCAAATTTAATAATGGAAAATTGCAATGTTATTAATAACTACACATATCAATGTTGAATATTTATATCCTATTATACTCTTGCGTTTTTTACCTACCTCTGTAGGTATAGATCAGGCCGCTTGCTTCTAAGGCCGCCTCTGAAACAAGCATTTAACCTTATTTTCTGCCCTATTTCTTATCAAATAGGTAATTTATAGTAAGGTTCATAAATGTGACATATGAGGACTAAAAATATATGCGCGAATATGCAAATCGACTTCAATTAAAATGAAACATTTATTTTGCTGCTGAGGCCTTTTGCTTGCTTTATTAAATATTCTCTCGCATTACATTTTATATTAAAAGAAATTGATTAAAAATACAATAACTAAAAATAAATTGTGTGTAGTGTAAACTACAAGGATGATTCCGATTATTTTTAATTTACTTAAAATAACTGATACTGCAGCGCAGATGTTATATGATTAATTAACACGATAAAATTGTGATTTCTTTTTGTTGTTGTTGTTCATACATAATAAATAATTGCTATCAATTAATTCACATTCTCACTTCATTTATAATTAACAGTAAATTAAGCAACATGAATAGAGTGGGTTGTTTATTGGAATACTGCTAACTCTCTACGTTTAAAAAACATGTAGTAGTAGAAGTACTGCATATTTATTTTCACCTTAGTTGAGAGGGTATGACCTTGCGCTCATTACAAATACTGTTTTTCTTTACACATTGTAACTGATAAACTTTCACCCTATCACAAACATCTATATTATTATGCAGTTTTACTCTAATACTGTGTGAAGTACGGGTGAAGTTAATACTTAGTAACAGCTGTGATAAAAAAATGTTATTATATAAACAAAAATGGTTCTAAACAATCATGAAAGTTGACTTGGCCCACCAATTATATACTTACGTAAAATTAAAAAGGCCTGATTTTTGTATTAATTCTTTATAAGAATGTAGAATTGCATAGTTTTCTAAAACACGTCTTAAGTCGTAGGCTTTTCCAGGATTTGGGCCTCTTCTAATGCTAGTCGATTGCGATCGTCTTAATACTCACTCGTGATATAAGTATGGTATTAACTAAACTACTTTAAGAGGGATTTCATTGCATGTTTTAATAGAATGTTGTAACGATACATTAAAATTTGCTAAAACTTATGAATTTGGTTATCTAACTTCATGTCTTTATGTGACACATTCAATCAAAATAAGACACGAGAAATCTTGATATTCATAACTGATTTGATCATTCACAAAGAATATGCAGTACAAATTTTACAGATTAAAATAGAAACAAAATTTGAAAATAAACAGCTTTTCAGCGTTGGTTTGTTTGTCCCATATTTTTACTTCACTAGCGCAACATAAAAATAATGTAGTGGTATATTAATATTCTAATATTAAATACACTCTTTCTACTATAATTATTTGTCATTATACAAATTATGATGCAAGTAATGTGATTTAACCTTTTTAATTTTCTCGTAATTATATGAATATGTAATAAGGTGCTAACTACTATTTGTAGCAGTGTTAATTTATTACAACAGCATGTTGAACCTCTAAAATATATTTTAAATATTGTACGTATAAATATACTATAATTAATCACGCTTTTGATATAATTTATTATCAGCGTATAGTTTGATAAAAAAATTTGCCTTTTTGGCCAAATGAAAGGTGTGTCTATATTACGACTATGTAGTAATTAAACATTAGATATAATAAGAATTAGCAAACACGCATATTAAGGTAGAAAAGTGATTAAAATATTTACAGGAGATATTTTTACGAAACGATGTTTGCTAGACTATAAATATATATGTAACACGTTGATGGAAAAGCTATAAATTGCAGTCAATCAATGTTTTGAAGATGGATAAAAATAAAGAAAATATATTAATGTCTACTTAACTCAAACACGAAATATTTATTAACATTTTTTTTAATATTAGTTTGAATTGAGATATTTAAAAAAAATCGTACACTATAAAACCTTTTTGATTACATCATTAATTTTATCGTAATGAATATTAACACTTGATTGATTGATCTTTTTATGTATAGGTATAAATTTATATAAAATTGAATTATTCATTAAAAAGTTTTTGATTTCAAATTGCGAAAATAATGGCTTTTCTTATTAACATTTTTATAGGATCTTATAGAAGCGATTCTTTTGCTATAATTGACGTACAATTTTAATTAAAGAGGAAAAAAATGATGATGATTATTTGTTGAATGAAGCAACAATGTTTATTTATAATCTAAGCGGATTAAAAATATATTAACGATATATATGCAAATTAGCTTCAATTAAAGCGAAACATAATTTTTTTCTAGTTGTAGGATGTAGTAAATGTTGATTGTGTTCGGTTTGTACAATGTTACTTGGCATAGTAGGAAGTTGTCAAGAGAATGAATGGATGGAAATGTTTGTCTAGTTGATTGCTGAGGGATTGTGGGAGCAAAGTTCAATAGGATTAGTGCAATAATGAGAATCAATCAATTAATAGCACGCTTTTGTATTGACAGTATGTGTGTGTACACGTCTGATACAATTTTCTTCTTATGTAAACAATCTCGATTAAGCATTACACTAAAAAATGTTAACTGTACACAACTATCTATCTATCTTTTCAATTTCCACAAATAAATATTCTTATAGGTAATAGGAGTATAATATTAATATAATTTATTATATGTATGCATTTATTTCCAGATGGAGAACCAATAAAACTTCCAGAGAACTTGGAAAGTTTACCGCGAGCAGATCATTTTCCAACCCAAAGGCATCGATGGAACACAAATGAGGTAGGACATATCTCTTTAATAAAAACAATATTACACTTTTATGACTCTTCGGATTCCGTGCTATTATTCGTCGTCGTATTAAGCGAGCTGCTTAAAATTATTTATTGTAACAGAGCAAAAATGACATTGACGGTCGACCATAAATAAAGGAATAAATGTTCGGAAATCGGTAATACATAATAATCATAATAATGTTGAGCTATTAAAAAACCCTTATATAAAACCAATAAAAGCGGGATTGAATGCGAAACAGCTATAACTTTAAATAATATTAGTTTAGATTTAAGTCAGTAACGACAATAATAAGATCGTAAATGTTTCCCCAAATTATTTTCTATGACGGATTTGTGTTGGTGGTTGGTGAAGGTAAATTTTATAGCATGGCAAAATAAGTTTTCGTGTCAATCAACTTGAAAGATTTTTATCCGCTTTACTGTTTTCACATTCCTTTATTGATGTTTATTTTAGTTATACAACAATAAGAATACGACAACAAACAATCGCGCACAAAAAATCAAAACAACAGTGTGTGTGTGTGAAGAAAAAACACCATGTACTTTTTGCATGTAGTGTTGCTTTTTTTTCATTCGGATATAAATAAAACACTTTATTCTACTGACACTTACATAATCCGGTGGATTTGCAACAAATATGCACACAATTTTATTTCAAATGCGTTCTTATCTCGAAATAGCGGAATATGGAAGGTCTTATTTTATATATATAAGTATAGTACATATTATAGATTAACAAACTATGCATAATTTAATTTTGTTGCCGCTAATATTATTATTATTAATTCATATTATATGCAAAATAATTAACTTTTTTCGTATTACTAAAATAATAATTGTGCATAGTTGATGATTTCGATTTAATGTAGCGTTATTTATTAGTGGTACGAATTAATTAGTGCAAGTTTCAACAAATTTAATAATATGAATTCTAGTAAATTGCACCATGAAAATACAATTCCAGTAAACGTGTAATATACAACAGGCTGTTAAGTGACTATTTGGAATCGCTCCACATCCTATTAAAAGTGATTTAATTATTAGGTGATTGCGTTAAAGCCAGGCAGGCAAGCGCGAGAAAAAAAAACCACCAACGTAACCATTTCATTCTTAATAATAATCAGCTCTATAACGTCTCAATTTCCTTTCAAAAAGTTTTTTTCCACCATAAAATTGCCGCCTGTCAACTCTTTTATAAAACTTTTATAAACACGAATTGATTTTTAGACTGCTAGTTTGGAGCGAAACTTTTTTATTTATTTATCATGATTTTATTTTCGAGAAATTATTCAGGCAAAACTTTCCACAAACTGAATTATATTGATAATTATATTAATATTTGCAAGGCCATTCGAAGTTTTAGTTGAAATTGATGTAGATTAGAGGTGGGGAATGGTAGGGAATTTTTGCATCAGTTAAGTGATTATAAAATTCACATTTGAATCAGTGATAATTTTATTGTTTTCATATATATTTCTATTTTATGTTTTTTCTTTTTGTAGATATATTTTATCAGCCAATTTATTTTAGACGCTTCGAATTGTAATAGAAACATCTAAAAATAAAATAAAATACAACATAGATATGATAATATCTTTTGTGTGGCGATATAAAAAGCGGTTTTATTGTTTAGCATTTGGAGGTTATTCAAGTGATTTTTAGGCACTCTAATGGATAATGAAACGAAAAAACTTGAAACATTAAAAATTTGCATAAAATATTGTAAAAGAGGACTTTTAGAAGCGACTTTTTCAATTAATTCGTTAAGTGTTTTCTGTAATAAATTAAAGGAAAGCATTTCAAAAGAAAGAAAAATTGTATAAATATATTTTAATTATGTAAATTAAAAACATGTTTATGTTGTAATAATTATATTTGACTTTTCAACTTTGTTTTAAGCTTTGTCGTCGCAGATGAAATACTGATAAAATTGCGAATAAAACTAGAAAATTATCACAAAACGGATGAATATTTTAATTTTTCATGTTATGTAAAACAAAATATTCTAGTAAACGATTCTTAAATATCATAAATAACCATCTTCAACATTGTTAAAAAAAATGCATTTTTAATGTGTTTGGAAGTATCGCAATACACAAATATCAGTTCTCTTAGACACAAATTGTTATGTATCGAAATATGAAATTGCACCACATGAAATCTATTTAGAAGATAATATACTTTTTTATTTATTTTTTAATAAACATAAATAATAATGTGATACAAAAAATGCCAAATTATAGATTGAGACTTGTGTAAAATTTCGGTAGATTCTATTTTGTAAGTGACATTGTATTTTGGAATTGATGCAGGGTATCTTCTCAGGGTGGGGAATCTGCGGCCTTTTTCAGGAGAATGTCCGGCTAATACAATAGATTTGTTCGAAAAGGCTATGTAGTGACCAAAGATGTATACAATATATCCATAACTTAAACTAACATTTTCATGTTCAGCCAATTTTATTTAATTAATTATTTAAATGCAACAGAAAAATTATAAAAAGTGTTTAGGGGCTCAAACACTTATGCGGCCTTACTACTTCGAAAAGTCGAATGTGGCCTCGCATGGTAAAAAGGTTGCCAATTCCTGTTCTAGGCTTTATTCAAATTTAAAAGATTGAAAAAGCAAAATTGTTAATACAAAATTTTACTCCACTCATTTTCATAAAAAATACCTGAAAAAATTGAATTGCGTTCCTATTTTCATAAAAAGTCTTACGGCGAAACCCCTCTTGTCTTTCTACATGGAAAATTATCGAAATTCATAAAGTCAAAAAATGAATTCATTATAATTCGAATCATTTGAATTTGATGCCATCAAGCATTAACGAACGTCTTTCATTCATTCAGCTATAGTTGATTTGCTAAGCGTTTCTTTAAAACGTATAAGTATGTTATAATAAACCCCAAGATGTCATTATACACGCTTTAAATATTTATGCAAAACACATTAATTTCACAACACAGTATTTCCTCATTAGCGAATGCATAATTCATTTTTTTCGTAGCTCATTTTAAACACTTTAAATATAAATATTAAAAAAATATATGGCGCCTATATCATGTTTTCTTGTATTATAGCACATTTATAGTGGCACACCACACACGTGTGTGTATATAATATTTTCCTTTTCATCCTTATTGCCATTTCGTGTATGCAATTAAAAAATATATAATGAGATTTTATTAAGTTTCGCACGCGTCTCTTATTTATTTATTTGCTTACGTCACAAAAAAAACTCGTGCAAAAAAACTTTTTATTCTTGCTATATGTGTGTTTTTTATTTGCAAAGTGGATGGATAGATAATTGAGTTTTTACATGACATCTATTGGGTGTAAAAGAACCCTTGTCAGATGTTGAGTCTTTGTATTTCCTTATATTTCGTATTATAAATCAATGTTTGGCATCTTCGGCGAACTTTTTCTGTGTGCGGATATTCAGTTAAACTTTTATAAACTAGCGAAGAGACCAACTTAATTCAAATGTCAATAACTGAACTGTTTATAATCAATTTCAATGTTAATTAAATTAGCAGCATTCAGTCCATAAATATTATAACTCTTTTTTTATGCATTCGTTCGAAATTAAATTATAATCCTTTATTGATTTATTTTTGGGGCTTTTAATTTGCTTTTGATATTGAAATGATTTATTGGCAAAAAAATATTTTATGAAACATTGATTTTTAATACATCGCCGATTAATTTTTAATAAAATGTTTGCATTTTCAAATATATAAGTACATAAACAAATACAATTGTCGATTTTAGGTCTTTGTATTAAATTAATATCAATTGAATAAATCTGGCGATAAAACAAAGATTTCTATTTATATATTTATATTAATGAATTTATATCGCATTACCTAATTACATATTCTTAAATGGAAATGAGATTTTATATAATAGTAAGTAATTTATTCATAAACATTTAAATAGCATCTTGTTATTGTTGCTATATTTTTTAGTTATTTATAGCTGTAGAAAAAAAATTTATGTATATAAAACAAGAGCTTGCAAATATAAAAGTTGTAATAAAACTTGGAATATTAGAAAATATTTTTAAAGCGGGATTTTTGCTGTTGTTATTTTTAGAATGTGAAAAGTTGGTGATTATAATATGTAGGTGTTTTTTTCCAGCAGTTGTTGTTATTTTGCAAAAGAATAATAATACGGAAAGAAGATAAAACGTACAAGTGATGTTTATTAGCGTGTTGCTTTTATGTATAAAACAAACAAAAAAACAGCCAGAAGGGAAAATAGAGTGCAATTGAAATTAGTAAAATCGACGGGTATTACTCAAATTGCCGGAACTTGTAAACTTTCTAAACGACCTGGCGCTCGCATTTTCAGCGAACTGATATTATAATGCCGCCCCTCTTCCACCGCCGTCAAGCCATCCTTTACAAAACGTCATGTAATAATCATTAGAAAACTTTAGGTATTATTTTATAACAGATTTACAAATGACTATTCATTATTTTAATGTACAATAATCACAAAGCGTGCGAAACACATTTCACTCATTTTATTTTGTTTCGTTTTTGTGTAGTATTTTTTTGCTTGCGTTGAAACTTTTCATGTACTTTTTGAACAAACATCAAAAAGAACATTCATGTTTTTCCATTTTATCTACTTTTCATTTTCTATAATCAAACAAATTGAATATGTTGCAAAGTTATAATTAAATTTGCAAAGACGAATATTTTGTTGCAAGGTAGAGTTTATTATTGAAAAATTAAGGGGAATGCTGTTTTTTGGTATTTTGTATGTATAATTGCGTTGATAAGCGAAAAAGATTAGCTGATTATAATAAATAATTGAATAATTTAAATAATTACATGTTGAGAATGGCGCGTGCTCTGTTAAAATGAAAGGAAAATTGGCGCCTGTTCTTATTGGCGGTCGTTTAAAAAAATGCTAGGGGTTGTAACATATGAATATCCTATCTACATAATCAAATTTACATTCTCGTTTAATTAGCAGTGCTGGTTTTAATGTACTCCAACAATAATAAACCATAAAAAAAACTAATTAATTTTTCTCCGCTCTGTGACAATCATTAATTGATTGTCTTTCGTCTCCTAGTAGCTCAATACAATTTCTAATTAATGAACATGGTATGGAATTTATTTACATTGATTGAAAAACATGTCTGCACAATAACCGAAAATTGCTTCTTATTGTCATCGCAATCTTCCTAACAAATAATACCGAACGTAAAATATGTCAATACTTGATGCGAACGGAATCGGGTAAATTGAAAGTATGCTTCTTTAGAATACAAGATTTTGTTTGATTTGACAGATTTTTTCCACCTCAACATTTTTGTACAAATCAAACATGCACTATCACAACGCAAACACACAAACAGTAAACTTAAAATAGTTTATGCGCTTACTGAATTTATTTAATGATTTTCTATAAAATTTAAATTATCATTAGATCAAATTGTAATCTCATGTTTATTGTTAGTTAAAACAATAAATGATTCGCATTCAACATTTATTTTATAGTTACCTTTATAGTGGTTAACTTTTAAGAGACTTTAAATCTGTCAAATTTTATGTTTAAGACCAAATAAATATCTTCTTACAAAACATCACTCATTTTATAATCATCGATTACTGAACTTGCGATGTTAGCAAAAAGTTAGTTCTCTTATTCTACGTACATGTGTATAAAAAAGCACTTTTCTATTAAAAAATATAAAATGTTTATTAAACAAAAGTAGAAAAATGCAGAATTTTCACTAGTGGATAATAAATAAAACGTATTTTTTGTATTAAAAAAAATTAGGCGAAAAAACATTCTGGTGCTCGCGCATACACATATACAAATTTTTTAAGCTTTTACAAGCATTTTCATGTCAGAGAAAATGTTTGAAAAACATAAAAAAAGCATAAAAAGGCCAACTGTGGCGCAAAAGGTAATTTAAACTAGGGAGTTTACGCGTGTTTAATTACCACACTTGGTGGCCTCTTAATATTTATTCAAAAGGAAATTCTCGCCGGTATAGAAGCACCCTCACGTTTTTCATAACGCCACAGCGTTCTATTTTTTTTTCCTTTCTTTCATCTTCTACTTCTTTTTTTTCATAAAACATTTATTAAAAAATACAAAAAGCTTTGCGCGCGTACGCGTTTGTTTTCTTATAATAAAAGGCTAGAAGTTATAAGATAATATTATTAGAGACTTATTAATGCTTTTTTGAAATAGCGCTCATCCGATGGATATTTTTCAACGCAATATTAGATTTTCCGAAAACCCACAGATTAAATGGTTTTTTAGAAAACTATTTTAATTTAAATTTATTTCTATCAGAGAATGTATTTTATGCATGTAGGTAGTTGGAAACACTTATAGAGTAAGCAATCTACAAGCAAATTGATTTTCAATCAATTATTTACTCGCGTATCATATTTTTATGTGCTGTTATCACGTTGTTTACATTGTTTTCATTTTCATGTGCTGCATACACAGCATGTGATGAATAGTGTTGTTAATATTACTCTTAAAATCTCTTAACATACAGCATTAAATGCGCTTTTAATAATTTAATACATCTTTCATATTTTGGTAAATAATATACAAGAGAATTACTCATTTTGTAATTAAAAATATTTTACTTTATTTGTGAGATTTGCAATATTGTAAACAAACTGTTTCTCTTTTCCCTTTGGATTAATACATTTTTGAAGATGCATTGGCAGATTTTGTAGCAATTTTTAATTACTATAACAACATATATTGTGCTTTAAATTAATTAAGTTCTATAAGAACATTATTTATAGTTATTGGCAATTTTCATGTGCATACACAGGATATGATGAATAGTATTGTACCTCTTAAAATATCTTAACATATCGCATTAAATGTGCTTTTAATAATTTAAAATATCTTTGATATTCTTAAAGAAAATTAGTTTCTTTTTACGATTTGTAATATTGTAAATAAATTGTTTCCCTTTTCCATTGCCATCAATATTTTTGTAGATGCAATAGCAGATTTTGTATCAGTTTTTAAGTACTATAACAACATATATTGTGCTTTATATTAATTAAGTTCTATAAGAACATTATTTATGGTTATTGGCGCTTTCCGATTTTTAGCGTTTTATTATGAGAAGGAATGTTCGGTGTTATAACTCTCAATTTTTTCTATTTAATCAAAATCATATTATCTTATATGCGGTGCGATGCAAGCGATCTTAAAATACAATTAATTTTAAGAAAAAAGGTATTAATGGTTTAGAAATAGATGAATAGTCGGTTCTAAATTCATTTACGAGCTCAAGTTTTAATAAGAGTATAGAGTAGACGATGGCGGGAGTCTTAAATTTCACTTTATTGAAATGATATATTGCGCGAGTGTTTATTATTTTAGAGTAAATGGGCGCCTCAGTCATATAATTAAAAGTAATAACAATGAAAAATAGAATAGACATGCTAAGAATGCATGAAGTTGGCAAACTATTTTGTTGGTGGTAAATGCCCCAAAAGTAACGTTGAAAACTATTCACGCGACACTGACTCGAATTTGAAATAAACAATTTAACTTGCTCTATTTTCTTATATTATATAGAGTATATATAGTTTCATTTCTCCTTGCCTAATGAAAGCACACACACAAAAACCATCATCTTTCATTTTTTCATTCGGTAGTGGCTGGCGAATTTTTTCCTTCGGGTGGTTGGTTGAGTGTGTGTGCGTATGTATTATAAAGGAGAAGAAAGTTGTTTGTTGTCTTGGTTTTTGGCCCTTGGCCTCGATGTGCGGGGGCACGCGAAATTGTTATTAATGCTCCCTCTTAAAACGCGATACTGCCAGGCCCCTCATTACACTAAAAGGGATAATAACATCCGATAATGTTTACTTTAAAAGACCGCCCTATATATACTATAAGAATGAATTTGAGCGGAAGTAAGCTCATGAGATAACACATAAATTTACGTCGCGCAAATGAAAAACAACATTCGCTTTATAATTAAAAAACAATTTATATAAATTTCAGTTTGAAAAGATCAAATCGATTGTGTACGGTAATTCTCTTTTAAAAGTTTCTTGTTAATGGCCGGAGAAAGGATAAGGTTAATTTAGATCATAAAAAGTTTTCTATGTGTGTGTGTATGTGTGTGTGTGCTGTGGGGGTGATTGTTGTGTATTTGATTTATTTTTGAACTAGAAAACAAATCGTATAAAAACATAAACTTTATTCGCACTAACTTTTAGTTTTTTTTTTATGATGATATTATATTATTATTAATTGCTTTTTTTGAATAAAATAAATTCATAAATTATAGTACATATACCTACTTGTACTATTTATAAAGAAAACGAACATTTGTTGAGCCCTATTTCTGCTGAACTTGAATGTTGACAATTAACTTAATGAAAATTTAATTAGCCCTAATGTGTTTTTAACAAAATTTGAAATATCTAAAAAGCATTATTAAACAATAATCCCATTATGAGTTATTTTTCTGTGAATATATATATAGATTCGCCGGAAAAACTTTTTAATAATATTAAATCAAATACGCTTGAAGCTATTTCAAGTCTTTTTCGTTTTGTAACTCAATTAAAAAACATTAAATCCACCTTAAGGATAATAGTCTCAAGTTCCTACTTCATCTAGAAAAACAATTCGCATCGAATGAGTGTTTTTGTATTTGCAAAGCTTTGTTGAAGTAACTTGTGTGTTCAATTTGATTTATCTTTCCAAGATAGATACTTGATTGATTGTTTTATTCATAGTGTATTTTTTTCCAATACATCTCATTTTAGGTCTTTGATAATGCGAAATAAGCTTTCACTTATTAACTTTCCTAAACGAAATGATATTGTATTGTAGTTCTAGTCTATATAGTATTCGTACTTGTATAAAAAATGAATTTATAAACCAGTGCGCATTTAATTACTTATTTATTTTATTAAATGTTAAAATTAATTAAAATTATTTTATTCATAGTGCATTCTTTTTCAATATATCTCATTTTAGGTTTTTGATAATGCGAAATAAGCTCCCACTTATTAACTTTGGTAAACGAAATAATATTGTAGTTCTAGTTTCGTGCATAGTATTCGTACTTGTATAAAACATGAATTTATAAACCAGTGCAGATTTAATTACTTATTTATTTTATTAAATGTTATAATAAATTGAGATTATTTTATTCATAGTGTTTTTTTTCAATATATCTTATTTTAGGTCTTTGATAATGCGAAATAAGTCCTCACTTATTAATTTTCCTAAACGAAGTAGTATTGTAGTAGTTCTAGTCTACTTGTATAAAAAATGAATTTATAAACTAGTGCGCATTTAATTACTTATTTATTTTATTAAATGTTATAATAAATTAAGATTAAAGCGCAAAATGCGAACATTAAATTACGTTTTAAGTGCTTTTGTTTAATCGCCAACGTATGTAATTAATTAGTAGGCAAAGCCTTGCAATCTTAACTTGATTGTGTTTAATCACTAATATACCAAGTTTTATAAAACCATTGTGCTGTAAGTCATGTCAATTTCTTTCACTGTATGTGGTTGCTTTATTTCCCCTTACATTTCAAATAAAAAATTGTTTATTAGTTATTTAATTTGCATAAGTTTTTAATCGCATATAATAATTCCTATGGGGCAAAACATTAACAACGTTAATCGCATTTATTATGAAAAATTAGAATCAATTATTGATTTCAGACGAGTTTTTTTTGTTATTTTAATTTTAATTTATGTAAAAATATTCCGCTGATGGTTAATTATATTGATTTTTGTGTGAAAAATATAAAATCTAAAACTTTATTCATCATTGCATTGGCCATACATATTTAATTCAGCAGCAATTAACATAATCGATGGCGTTTGACTTTCAATGATGACGAGGTTAATAATTACCAAAGTGTAAACTATCATAAAGCACCTTTTATTTCCATTATGAGATTTATCGAAACGCTTTCCATAATAGATTCGGATAGATTAGAATTAGGGTCAATCAAATCAGCTATTGAATTATATCATCGGATACAAGTTGTTTGTATAAATATGATCATCGAAATAGTGTAATAAATATCGGAATAAACATTACCACTAACTATTTTTATTATATTACATATTTATGTTACGATCGTGTAAAATTATACGTGCCAACATAGCAATTTTTCCCAACTACTACGTTTTGACGTCTGAAATTTATCTCGAAATGAATTGTTTGAATGAAATGTGAACGTAATTTGCAGCAGCATCAGCAGCAGCAAGCAGCAGCGTCTCTCGCGCTTAATTACAAATCAAATTAGAGCAGAAATCAAAGATTCACATGACAAAACAGCCAGCTAGCTAGCTTTTAAAATTTTCACAACACAACAAGTCATAATAAATATTGTAGTTGAATGAATCAATTATTCTAATTAGTTTGCTGCTGCTGCTTTAATAAGAAAATTCAAGTTCAAGTTTATTTATGAGCGATTAATAAATTATGTTCATGCTGTAGAAATGTAGAGAAAATTAACAACTGTGCATATTTAAATTTGTTTTGATGATGATAAAAAAGGGAGGTTTTAAACAATTTGCATTTTCAGTGATAAATGCATTGTCTTGCCGAGGTTTCATGTAGCTTATTCCCATGCACTTTAAATGTACGTTTGTAGAAAGCATGAGAAATAATTTGCAAAAACAGAATGGTGGAGGGTGAATTTTCATTCTTATATGCTAGTGCCAGAAGAGCGAGTGGTGAACGCGCTACTAGCTAGCAGCTCACATCTTTTTATGTGCACCAATTTTCGCAACACACATCCACACCGAAGCACAGTTTTCCAAGACGAACTCATTCGCATGTACTTTCCATGTACCATATAATAATATGCAACTCAATAACGATCTTAAAACTTAAACTCGAGTAAATACTATGATACAAAATGTCATGAGTTTTAAAGATAACGACATTCCAGGCACCATCGGTAGAACAACATCACCGCAAATAAATTTTATCTACTATACGTTTTCCACCCAAAACAAAACAGCAGGGATCGAACGTCGTCGTCGTTTTCTCGTCTATCGCATATATGTGTACGTGTATGTGTGGGGTGGTGGGAAAATTTTATTTTACGCCTTCTTCGCGCGCTGAATTATTTGATTAAATTCGTCATGGTAGCGTTTGTAAAATTTTTCGCTCGTTTTCCTCTCTCTTTCTATTCCAACACGTAGTTTTTTGCCCTAAGTACCGATGCTCCAAAATGAAATTCCTCTGTGCATTTACAAAATATGCAATATTTCACTTTACTGAAAACAATTTTCTACAACCAACATTTCAATGAGTTTTAATTTGTTAAGTAAATAAAATTACATCGTTTGATATCTATTTTATTTGTATTGCACGAAAATGAATTTATTTTGTCTATTTTTTATACAGTTTTAATTGTAGATATTAATATATTGGATATTGGTGAATTAATATTGAGAAAATATTTTATATTTAATAAAACTTTTTTATTTTGTGGTTTTCCACTCATTAGATGAATCATGTCGGATAATCTAAAACCAATGAGTGGAAATGCACAAAATAATGTTTTTATTAAAAAGTGTAGATATTACAATATTTATTCATTGTATGCACATAGATATGTAGTAGATATGTAGCTTAGTTAATATATTAAGAGTATACTGCCTGTTTGGAATCGTGTCTTAAACTTTTATCGCACAACTTAACATACATTATCATAAAATGTTACATGTTGTAAATTTTGACTAAGCGCTATAAGTAATTTTTATGCAATTTTAATTAATACATTAAATTTCTGTTTAAACACATAGTAAATTTAAAACGATGTAATTATTATCTACTTTTAGCCAAGATAAAATTTTCAAATATATGGTAAATAGAGACGCTCATAAAACTCTCATTTGCCTCACTAATAGAATAATATTCATTATGTAAATTAACAGTTTGCTTTTTTATGTTTGACTAAAATATTTGTTAAGCGCAACTTAAATTTAAATTTTTCTTGGCAGAAAATTGAAGTCATAATATTATATGTATCGTAGTATTTTGCTTTATTATGACATGAGATGTTTAAAATTATGTGATTTAATTTTGATATTGGATGTGAAAATTTCAATAAAGTGTGGCGGAATATAAAGGGGCATCACATTTTATAAACAATATTGTTTATATCTACCCTCCAATGCATGAATAAATAAAGATGTTGCTTATACATAAAATGTGTGGAAAGGCGTTTTGAGAGGCTTTAGTTTTTAGTTTCCGTTAAACCTAGATGCGCTATTCCTATCATCTACTAATAATATTTTCGAAGCTCTGCTAATGAATGAGCAACAATATTTAAGCGTTCTCTTATAGATTTATTACTCAATCAAACTATTGCTCAAGTAATTTATTTAATATTTTGTTTTATTATTTATTTTAACCCTTCATTTTTTTAATTTACCATGAGGCAGCAACAAAATTCCTTAATTTTACTAATAATACCGTATTTCTGAATTCGTATAGCTTTCATAAATTAAGAAACATGATGGTAGAAAACTATATCTGGAAAATCAGTGTTTTTCTGTTTATTAATTTTTATAACACAAGTTTTTCTTCTTCTAGGAGAATAGATTTAGTGTTGTTAGAAAAACAAACATTTTCGAGTTATTGCTATTGTTTCGGAAGATTATAATTAAGAGTTGTATGATAAAATTTAATTTGGCCTTCATTTCGTTGACGTATAAGTTAAAAGAATACGTGGTGAGGGGCAGCAGCTAAAAGTTGTGTAATATTAAACTTCTCGTCTTCAACTTATTTTTTTCTAAGTTGTTATTCCAAGGGTAATAAAAGAATGAACTATTAAAAGTTTGAGTGAGCGAAACGTGCCCGTCGAAGGCAGCCCAGTCATAAACTCGGCGCTTTTATTATACGCACGGCATTAATTCTGAATGTAGAGGATCCTTGGATGCGCGCACGCTCGCGCCTCTTTTTCTTCTCGGTCCTCTATACACACACACACATACACACATATACATACACTTTTTTTTCGAGGTTTCTTCCTTATTTTCCATCTACGATCCGTATGTTTATAAAAAGGGATGCCTGACTCGTTTCCGGCCAATTTAACTTTCAGATAGCTCGCTCCTTCATGTATTACATGCATATTCTTTCGTAGCGCAAGCAAAAAGGACCAAATTACTTATCCGTATTCAAAAGTCCTTACAACGTAAAACATTTGCTTGCATTTTTTGCGCTTTTATCATTAAAGGAATACATTTTAACTAAAACTTATTTTATACTAAATTAATTAGGTATATACGCGCAGATAAAAATAAATTATTTTATTTTTAAATGCTTCAAATTTATTTAATATTATTATACGTATTAAAAGAAACAATTAAAATAATACGATACTTTTATTCAAATAGCCTTTTTTAATCGAGCATAAAATTTTACTTATCGCAAAAAATCAAATTAAGCTCTATTTTATTTCATTTTTTTAATTGCAATTTTATTTTAATTATTAATATTAACATTTAAATGATAAAACCGATTTCTTGATAAAATTCTTTTCACAACAATACAAAAGTTGCATAATTTAAAAAAAAGCTGCATGACGTAAATTTATATATGTAATCACATTGAAGAATATATATATTAGGTCTACCGGAAAGTTCTGTCCGTTTATAGTATGCAACAAAAATAGTTTTTCTCTTGATCTTTATTAATATTTATTTTACACTATAGTGTTTATCCGTATTTAAGACTTCTTGCAAGCATAATTCCAATTTTTAAATATAGATTTTATATTGTTTTTTACTTTTGTAGGCTAATTTACATGTTTAGAAT
>JARJDW010023140.1:0-15701 GCA_030264715.1 Adinopsis sp. GC000173 | reverse complement strand
TTGTTGCTCGTATTTGTTAGTAGTAGTAGAAGCGTCGTTTATATAGCCGGGCGCATATGATGCGGTAGATTTCAACCACTTCCTAGATAGATGGTCTACTAAAGCTTCAAGTCAAACACTTGACAAACGTGGTCACGCTCGCCCTAAAATTAAACTTGGGCTTACATTTCAGCCACTTCTTTACACTGCTAGAAAATTTAATATATCCGTTTGAGAATGCAATTTAACGAAATTTTAATAAAATATGCGCTCGTTTTTTCTATTATTAAAAATGTTATGCATTACTTAGTTAAAAAAAAAAACTTCATAATCACTAGAGCATTCTAAAATTGCTTTTATTAATGGTCACTTGTCTAACGGTTTGCCGTTGCTGCTTTGAAAGCAACAACAAAAAAATATATATTACACGTTCATTCTCAGATAGATATTTTCCGTTTTATACATTTTGAATAACTGTTAGCGCGCGCAATCCTGTTTTTATCAAATTTAATTTTAGTTTATCTATGTATGCGATAGAATTTTAATGTTTGCATAGTTAGTTGATAGTCAATGGCATTCATTGTTATTATATTGTGCGCGCCTAACAATAAGCAATTGATTAATTAGTATATTAATTTATGTATTTTGTTACAGCTGTCTCAAAGGAGGAGGCAGATGAACATAATCTTGGAAAGTTACCATACAATGGTATCAGTGATGAATTTCTCGATCGGCTTGAACCGAATGGAAATATTCCTGCTGGAAAAGGATATGGTAAGTAAATTTATACTTTATTTAAATGCATTGCAATAGAATGTAATAAAGGCGGCGGCTGATGCTGGTACTGGTACTGCTGCTATATACTTCAATACTAGTAGAGTACATACATATACATATAAAATGAAACACGATTTACTACGAAACAGTATTATCTCTAAGGAATTAGTTTCTGGATTTGAATTGAATTTATAGACTAAGTTGAGAGCTTAAAGCATTCTGTTTAAGCTTATTACAGCTGAGCAATCAATACGAAATGATTTCATTCATTAAGAGTGAACATTGAATTTACTTGAAAGCGGTAATGCAATGCGACGCGACGCGACATACGAGTTTGAGTAAATTTACTAGAAATATTTCATGATTAACGAACGACAAGGTCTTGCATGTCGTAATTGATATTGTTGTAAAGTTAGTAATAAGAATCACCCTTGTATGACCTAATTAGCCGCTCCTCTAAGCATAGACAGCGTAGCGCCCGACATTAATCTAGATGGCATTTGCGGTGCGCTGATATATCATTTACAGGTAAATATGTGTGAATCAGACTGTTCCCCCCTGACTTAAAGGGGTAAGTTTTGATGATATACGAGCGCACTTACTTTGCACGTCATGGAGATTCATTGCTGATGGCTTGCGTGCTGAAATATTTAGATAATTAATACTACTATAGAATATAGAGTATACTACTACTACTACTACTACTAGGACTACTAGGACTCTAGTTTCAGAAATTATCTTACCACACATTTCACTTGTTATATCTATCCCTTTTCAAACTTAAATTGCATTTTGAATAGCTTCATCTCTTTGTTACCCCAAAAACCAATCATATTTTCAAAGTAACCAGCTCGCTTCGTTCATTAATAATTTTTTGACATTCAAAATATGCAAATATTTGAATTCTCACATTATAAATGTATAATTGTGATTTAAATAATCTCCATTTTAATTCAAATTTAAACAAATTTTTATTAAAACTCATCTTAAGATAAAATTTAAGATAATCATTCTCTTTTTTTTGTAACTTGGAATGAATAAAATATTCTAATGAGAATATAATGATAACTTGTTGGAATATAAATGACTTTTTTACTGTTCCATTTGAGAATTAGCAATTTTATTCAAAAAATTAGTATAAACAATGAAATAAAAACATTCTATAGCTACTACTTACATACTTATTTTTTATGTATATGTACAAATTAAATTTAAAGCTTGCTTGAATTAATTGTTCGTTGATGGAACGGATGGAGTAGAGCAATAAATGAAACATCCATCATATGTTAGTTAAATTACATCCACATAAAATTTGATAGCACTTTATCGAACGTAACGTTCTTGTATTGAAAGTATATTATAGTACAATATATATCTATTTACCTATACCTATAAAATGGTTTTTTCCAGTGTGCTAAAGCGTTGCGCTCGTGAATAAATTCATTTACACCCTCATAAATCAACGTAATCATCGTATATGATAAGTTGCCTCAACATACAGTGTAGTTATTGCATTTTCTACTCACAAGCGGCAGGCAGGCAGGCACAGGCAGGCATGCACTCGAGGAAAAAAATTTATTCGCATACTCTGTCTCTTACTTAGATAAATCATATTTCCCCGCCGCTAGCAACGTGTATACAACAATATTATACAAATATATATCATACAATAAAAAAATCATCTTCACGCTTCCGGTTTTAAGTATTATACAAGTATTTTTATATGCTAATATAATTTCCTGGTCGTCCTGGATGAAATTAGGGCCATTTCCCTGTTAAATTAGACCTCACAAATTTTATTAATGCTGACTGATACAAAGGATGCTACTAATGCCTTTTAGCAACATTTTTTGCTCTGTGTGTGCGTGTGTGTGTGCACGCTTTAAAAAAAGGGATGCCAAACCTTTTTACTTCATCTACAATTGCCATTATTCAATTACCTACCTACCAACGTTCGTTCTACACATTTTGTTTCTCATGAAATTATACGAAAAGCTGTACTTTTATAATTCGATGTGAAAATAAAATCAGCAGTTGTTTAATACAATTGCATATCCAGCATTCTATTAAACATTTCATTCTAACTGATATAAAAGACGACCACTTTTTCAACATTAGCGCTGCATATTAACCGAAAGTGTATTTGCTTACCAAATATAACTGACTTATGCCCGTATTCTCGTCACTAGCATTTACCGAACATCATAACCTACAAACTTGTAATTAGACGTCATGTAGTGTTTAGTAGTATATTCCAGCAGTTGGAGTACTAATTCGAGTAGAAAAATGACGTTTTTAAAACTACTTTACTAGAAAATCTGAGAAAATCTATTCGATTGACATCCCCAATATAATTTAAAATTTTCCAATTTCGTAGGTTATGATAAAGTGATCTGTCCAGTAAATGCTAGTGACGAGAATACGAGCATTATTCTATTTTGGTATTTAAAGTCAATGTCTTATATGAAACTGGAATATAAAAATAAATATATATAAGATGATTTTAATTGGAATCGTAAATCATTTCGTATCAAGAATGCGTGTGGCAAAATAACGCTTGAACCGCTAATTGAATAGCTAATGCAGATTAATTGTACCCTAATACAAGAGCGTAATTTACATAATTTGAGTGGAAATTACAATGAAAACAAAAATGATACACATTTGAATGTGGCGCAGCAGAGTAGTAGTAACAAAAGCAATTCGAGTGAATTTACAATGTGATGATATGCTCTTTCACTTTTGTATTTCTGTCAAAGTGTGTAATATTGTCGGTTTAATTAATGTTTACAACGACACTAATTAAGTATTTGTCAACCTTTGTTACGAATCAGTATCGTATATATAAACAATACCGCATTTTACTTAAGATTAATGTTTGAAACTGCTTCTTGTACTTAGTATATACTGTATGTATATTGTATATATTGTAATATTATTGCACTTGTCTTGTTGCATTATTCAAGAAGCAATTATGTTATTTGATTGTATAATTTTTTTGAGCAGAGAGTAAAAATACGTTTTACCTTGTTTGAATTTTAATTATTGAGGGAAGAAGAAGCATATACAGCAGCAGGTAGTAGTATTGCTTATTTTATTTAAACTAATAATAGAGACATTTGTATGCATCCAATGATGTTTCATTCCGCCTTTACACATTTGTATTTTAATTCACAATTGATTTGCAAGAGGCAAGAGTAAGATACCAATTGGATTAACTGCGCAAAGTAAGAGTGACTTGATTAAAACAATCCTTCCTCGTTTATTGCGCATTTTATTTAATCTTTTGCTTGCTTTCCAACGCTGCTTAAAGCATTTAAAAATTAAACTCGTTTTCTTTTTTTCTTATCCTTCACGACATTGTAATCATTACTTTCAATTTAGGCTGATAATAAATAATTTGGTTAAATACTAAATCGCATGTCGTATTAACTCACTCAATTCGATTTCGAAAATTGATAAGAAATCTCAACTCATGCTCATTTATCATTGATTAAGTTTCTCCCCCATTTTTTATATTCTCCTATTCTTTTATGTGGCGTGTTGAGGGATATAAAATTATGATTCCATATTCTATAGAGATGTAAGTTGTAACCGTTGTAGTAGTAACCCACACACATATTCACACACACTCTGCTTCTACTACCATCATGATGAATGTTGTGCGCAAAAAAGTGTTATTTATGTGCACATTCATTAAGGAATTGCAACACGAACGAATTATTTTTTTGCGGTTTGTAAAAGTTAACGATTACTGCGCGTCCCTCTGCCTCTTCTCCTATTGTAGTTGCTGGTTGGATGGTCGATGCGTTTATGTTAATTACAAATTGTACATATACATACAACAACAACGAGTTGTAAAATAACATCAACAATTTGTGCAGTCCTGAAAATTAGTTTTAGTTTACTTGCAAATATATTCAACAAACACACATACACAGGGCCAGCGCGCGCTTTTAATTACTTAAAAATTATACACAAAATGTAAATATTGAAACAACACTTGGTGAAAAAAACTTTGACTTGTTTATCAATGCAAATAAAAAATTACTTAACGAAAATAATTTGCATTTGAATGGTTCGTTCCGTTCGTTCTTCGTTCGTTCATTCGTTCGACCAGATGTTTTCAATTGCGAATTTTTTCGCGATAAAAGAAATTCCAATAACAATTAATCAAAACCGATTTAAAACTCATTACTCTTACATCTTTTAAACATCATATTGTAAATTAGCATCGAAATGGAAAATTTCTTTGTATTGACGTAAATTAATTACATTTTACTTTGTTAATTAATTTATCAAGTATCTGAGAGAAAGTTTTAACGTTATACACAAGCATTTGGCAAAAAATGGGCGGCTTTTTTTGTTTATCAAATACATACTACATCGTAGTAGTAGTTAGTAGTAGGGCCGTTTTTCGCTAGGCACTTGAAAATTTAATGCATCGGTAAATGGGTGCTCCTTTTGCTTCCGATAACTTCCAACACGGCGCAGCGCTAATTGGTACGTTACTTCCACTAGACGGATATACGCTTTTTACCTCTTCAATGTTCAATGCTCTGTACGTTACGAGGTGAAATTGAGACCTTAATGCTTCTAGAGATGCTCATTACGTTTCACTATTATGTGTGATAAAATGATCTTGGCATTTTTTTCTATCATTCTACCAATTACCCGAAATGTCCCTTTTACTCGCCACAAAGTTATTTCAAAGCTAATCTTTTTTACTTTTTTACATTATTAAAATGCAGCCTTATTTTTAAAATGTTTAGTTATCGTACCAACAGCCAAAAAGGAAGCACAAATGAATGATTTGTATTTGAGAATAGATGACTTGGTTGTTTTTGAAACAAAGTAAGATGAATGGTTTAATTTTTAGTCGTTAACAAATTCTTAAAGTCTAGCAACACTCGTAAAAACGTTGGCATTCTCAGAATTTTTTAGTAACATTTAGCTAGTTTGTTAAGTGCACTGCTTTTTATTTATTCTCGTCATTTAGTTTTTAGTGCTCCCAGTTGTTTGAAGTGTATAATATGTCTGTGTTTATCCTCGTGCATAAGAAAAGCTTTTTTAGAAGGAAGGATTTTTTCCCAACTCTTAAGAACAGAGCTTTAATTTATTACTGCTCTACCTTTATAAAGCTGCAGCTGTAGACGAAAAATGGAAATTGTAACATTTAATTTTCTCGACTTACCTCCTCCCGCTTTTTATTAAACTGAAGAAAGTTATAAATTCTTAACAATCTATTAAAAAAACTTTAAAAGAGTTTATTGGTATTGACAAAAGTAAAGCAATTCTAAAGTTTCGGAATGAATTATTTCATTCAGTCTTCTCGGTTTTTTGTGAATTACGTTGAAACCTTGCCAAATTGAAGCAAATTTCGTTCATTTATTTTAATAAATTATGCTTAAGAGCCAGACCAGCCAGCTTATATTTTTCAATTGTGGATTTAGCAAGAAATCAATTAGTTGTATGTGAAAAGCAATTTACTTAATACATGTTTTATCTCTTTCTTATAGAATGGAATAATTTGGCAGGTCACGACAGGGTAAAAAGGCAACTTTCTGTCTCTTCCGACAGTAAGCTATTGGATGATGATATAAGAGAGGAAACCTGCGTTATACTTAGACCAAAAAAGCCGCCTAGACCCAAATCAGAAGTTCTACTAAATCAAGGGACAGACCACCGTCGAGCGAAAAGATTTTCCGCGTTCGGGGTAAGTTTAAAAAGAAGAGTTTTTCTCTATCTATCTATCTATCTATTGCTATTGTATTCGTATAAAATTAGAAACGGTTTAGCTTTACGCACATAATAAATAAATAAATACCTAGTAGGTAATTGTATGTTAAATCGAAAAAAAACAAAAGTATAAAAAAAATATAGGTTAGTAGGGTAATATAATTAAAAATGAATGTTTCAGGGTGATTCACCTTTTGGAAAATCAGAGGCTTACATGAAATTAGAACAATTGGGGGAAGGGTCTTATGCAACAGTTTATAAAGGTTATAGCAAGTAAGTATAATAAATAATTCATAAATGTGGAAAAAGGCTAATGCATTATAAATTTTAGTTTAAAAAAACAAGTAGTAGCGTTGAAAGAAATTAGATTACAAGAAGAGGAAGGAGCACCATTTACCGCAATACGAGAAGCCTCTCTTCTAAAAGAACTGAAACATGCAAACATTGTCACTTTACACGACATTGTCCATACAAGAGAAACGCTTACATTTGTCTTTGAATATGTTGTAAGTATTAAGAGTAATGATGGCATTTTAGCAAAGGGGTGGAATACTAATATGCAAATTGGAATCACTTTTAGCATACAGACTTATCACAGTACCTGGAGAGACATAACGCGGGCATAGATCCTCGTAATGTTCAATTGTTCCTTTTCCAATTATTGCGGGGACTATCATACTGCCATAAAAGAAGAGTTTTACATAGGGATGTTAAGCCACAAAATTTGTTAATCAGCGAGATTGGTGAATTGAAGCTTGCTGATTTCGGTCTTGCTCGTGCAAAGTCAGTTCCCAGCCATACATATTCACATGAAGTTGTGACCTTATGGTATCGGCCGCCCGACGTTCTTCTTGGAAGCACTGAATATTCAACGTCATTAGATATGTGGGGTGTGGGTTGCATATTTGTGGAAATGATCATTGGAATGGCCATATTTCCTGGAGTGAGAGATACTTATGATCAATTAGATAAGATATTTAAGGTAGGTGTGGAGTGGTCATTTATTTATTTATATTAATATATTAAAATGATGTACATAATTGATTAATTAATTAATTAATTAATAATGCAGGTGCTGGGAACGCCAACTGAAGATGATTGGGAAGGAGTAACCAGATTGCCAGGATATAAGCCACATAAGCTTGCGATTAGGCTTGGATTGTATAAACCTAAGAAGTTGGGATACTATTGGCCACGATTACACGACGTGTTACATGGGGAAAATATGGCCACTGCGCTATTGCAATTAAATCCACTAAATAGAATAGGGGCTTCAGAAGCAATGGTGCATCCATACTTTAATTCTCTCCCGAAAAAGTTATTAGAACTTCCTGATGGTAAGTTTACAACCAGTTATTACTATTAGTCGATTTTATTATACATTATCTACATCATTCATCAATTAATTTGTTATCATCTATTTGCAGATGTGTCAATATTTAGTGTTGAAGGCGTACACTTATATCCAGAAGAGCGAGACTTCCTTATAAGCAAATACTGTCCTAAGCAATGACCACATAAACGGCTGTCCTTTCCACATGCTTTGCACTACAACTCATCATACAACACTTCAAAATCCATTCATTGCAGAATTACATTAAAACTATTTACGTTTTATGCATGGGAATGTTTTAGAGTGGCATTGAATTACATTTAAGTGAAGCATTTTTTATTTACTTATAATTAGTATTAGTTGAAATCAAATTGTGATTTTCGAGTGTTTTTTTGCTCATGGACAGGACTATGATAAGAATTTATGTGCTAGGCTTTTTTAATTTTTTAAATAGTGTTTGTTATTTTCTAATTATTGTTTGAATGATGATGTTAATGTCACAAAACACATAGATCCATTCCTTCCATGGTGCTCAATTATTACTATATAAAAGAAAAAAAATGTAAGACTAGTTAAGTCTCTGGTCACTTGGGCTGTAAACACTGCATAACCGCAGTGGACTGAGGCTGGTAGATCCAGCCGACAAAACTAGTTATTGTTTATAGAGGAATTTATCATAATCATTTTGCATTTATAGGAAGCATCTGTATTATAGTTTTAGCTAAAGGTGCTTAAAATTATCCTTTTGCCCAAAAGGACTTGATTTTACGTAATTTTTGGTAGCACCCCTCCCTCCCAACATCAGATTCTTTCAAATTGTGTAAATAATTATTTTTCTCTAACTACTTTATTTATCTTGTACGTAAAGAAAAGAATGATAAGTTTTATAATTTTTACTATTTATCTATCTAACGAATCTGATGATTAGAATTGTTAGTTTGGTATAAGGAATTTATATATGATGGTATACATACTTTAAATAATGGTGGTTAAAACATCGAATAATGTGATTATTTTTTATATAAAGATAATATTTTTTTCTTTTCTCATTTTTTGGCTCTTTGGTTTTATCATGTACAATTTATCTCTATCTCTATTATTCTTTATACCAAACAATCTATTAATGTGCCAAAGGGCAACAGCTTCTAAACATAATTTCATAGACTAGCTAACTATAGTTTATCAGGGCATCTTATAAAAAAGAAGAAAACTAGAGTTGACGGAACATACAACATAATAATATTTTCGATTAGTCATAGCATTAGCATTTTACTTTCAAGAATAATTGCATAGAAACAATCAAACAAGTTCCATGTATTTAAATTTAAATTCTGTCTGCCATTACATAATTTATTTATACCTATAAATTATTAATTAATACATACTACTAGATAACGATTTGCAGACGAGATATAGTAGGCCTAAAAATAATAGAAATTGGTTTTGAATTGTAAATTTATGTTATAGAAAAAGCTGTGAAAACTCTAGAACACCATCTTAATCTGTTTATATGTAGTAATCATAATCAGAGTAGTGTTAGTCCACGGCACTAAGGATATGCGGCAATGCACCCCTCCTATGGTACGTCCAAGAAGAAAATTTTGACAGTAAGCGTCCTATATTAGTATTAGTAAAATTATCTCACAAACCAAATTCTGTGCACGCTTTTTAACGGCCAGATTACGTTTCTACTAAATCAAAAAAAAATATGAAAGAAAAAACTATAAAAAAGAAATTAATATCACTCTATATCCACATCAGTTTTAATAAATTCTAGTAAAGCTGATGAATTTCTTTGTGATAAGAGTTGTTATTTAAAAAATGGTACATTAATTACTAATAACTAATGTAAGTATTTATTGAAATTAAAATGAAATATTGATTATACCAAGGAATAATGGAGTACGTAAATCATTGTACCAAGTTGCGTTGTATATAGTTATAGTTGTTTATAATATTAAGATAATTATACAGAATTACCGAAAAATAATAAGTAATAAATGTCTTTGTATATGTCTTTCTTTTTTAAAAAAACATTTTATCTTTACAGAAATTGTTAAATTTTGTTAGATATACTTATCAACAAATACCATATTAATAAATAGTAAAAACAATTTCAAAATTAAATTCATTCTTATTACTTCAAAAACGAAAATTGAATTCTTACTTACTATCCCTAAAGTTGAATAACTTTGCAGGTCCGCACATTTTCAGTAAACTAGAAAATTTTTAATTAATTTTTTTGAAAAATATTTTTTAAACTACTACTACTCACGTATTAAAAATGAACGGGAAGTGTGAATTTAAATACATAAATGGTAATGATGGAAATATTCCTACCCATGTTTCGTGAATTCTATTTGCTAATGTGATTGCGCACAGTTCCCCGCACCTTTCAGCGGTCATCCTTCTGTCTGTCGGTTTAACTGGTATTCCATATTTCTTAAAAGATATTACCAACATGATTTTAAATTTTTCTGAAGATAATTCCTTACTATTCCAGGCTGGTCAGTAAAACTCTCTTTCAAAAAATTAGTATGAACTGGTCCTGGACATATTATACTAACTGCAATATCAGTTCGGATCTTTTCAATGCGCAGAGAATTCATATAACCCTGCAATCATTTATATTGTTTAGGTTAAGATAAAGCATTTAATTAAAAATCACATGTAACGCATGTTTGGAACTTGTGTAACTGGCAGAATTGGGAAAGGCAACAACTCCAGTGAGACTTGAACATACGGCAATGTGTCCTTTTCCCATTTTAGTAAAATATCTAATGGCAATCCTTGTTAAATTCACAACCGAAAACACATTTAAATCATATAATTCTTTATCTACAGCTATATCAATATCCTCCCAATTCGCCCTTTGCGATCTTCCTGCATTGTTAAATAAAATATCAACACGTCCAAAATAGTTAACTGCTTCATCGAAAATCTTCTGGTGTGCGTTTAAATCGCATATATCTGCAGCGATTAACAAAATATCTGAATTGCATACAGTTTTGTTTGAGTTAACCAAGCAACGATCTTTAACACGCTCTAATTCGTTTCGTCGTCTTGCTGTTAAAACCAATTTTACGCCATGTTTAGCTAATGCAACCGCAGTCGCTTCACCAATGCCGCTGGAAGCTCCGGTAATAAAAACAACTTTTCCCTTTAAAACAGCTATAAAATATCAAGTAAATATTTATGAAATACACCTATACAATATTTGTATTACCTATTGATTTTCCAAATATCTCATATAATTTCAGTTCGAGATTACAATCTAATATAATTATACTGATAATATAAACTAGAATAGAAATAATTAAAACAAATGCAACTATCGTTAAAAACATGTTTCTGTTTCAATCACAAGAAGACGACTGGTTAAGGCTAGTCTACAAGAGTCGTAGTCGTAGAGTCGTAAGATAGGTCGTTCAAGATTTTAGACAGTCGTTGGAGTAACAACTGCCAGTCGTAACGTAGTTGTAGTCCTAGTCGTTCGAGTAGGTTCAATTCCTACTCCAACGACTACGACCATTACGACTGGCCAATGGCTGAATGCCGCGACCCTAAAGACTTATGTAGACACGACGCTCATATACGACTGCGCCTACGCCTTACGACTCTACGACTACGACCGCATTTACAACTCTACGACTCTACGATTACGACTATTGTAGACTAGGCTTAAGTGTTCGTTTTACTACATATTGTTATTGTTATGTCTGTTTGCGTTGCGATATGATTTGGCCTTTAACATTACAAACATTCCATTACTTCTTTCATTGTTGCTCAGACAAGTAAATTCATAAAAATTATCGCTTAGACATAATTATCGATGAAAATTAAATATAGGCTTTAGTGATATACTGAAATATTTTTAAACTTTATCAAAAATTTTATTTTATTTTCTTAAAACTAAAACACTATACAAACGTTGTAAATCTTGGCAAATATAAAAATATGTCTTAGTTATATACCTATAGAAGATTAGTGAGGAAGGATGAAATTAAATTGATCATGCAATGATAAATGTTATACAGAAATCTAACTCTATATTAATCCCAGCCTTTTGATAAGTTTCTAATAATCTGAAGAGAGAGAGGGAGAGAGAGATTGGTTAACCACCACCATCACTGATCAACAGTCAGTCATGCTTCTTTGCCTAAAAATCGTATTACTGTTAAAAAGAGTAAAATTAGCAATTAATAAAAACCAAAAACAGCTAAAAGAAATAAAAAATAAAATTAAATGTAGGTATATAAATATGTTTCACTCTGCAATAAAACGTAATGTGCAAAGGTTACTGACATGCATTTGAATAATACGTAATGCTCTCATCATCAAAACGGAGTGAATATTACACAAAATGTGTTAAGTCATATTTGATGTAAACTTGTTTTGTGGGTGGATTTTAAAATAGATAGTAAGATTGATGGGCGTTACTGTGTGTAATAATTTAAACAATTAAATCAACATTAGTGTAAAATTTTTCAATACAACAATTAATTGTGTTACAAAAATATCTAAATGTGGTTATTGTTTTACGTAACATGGGATATTTATTACACAGATATAAACGAAATCATTTGCATCATTAATAACAAAAATAGTTTTTTGCCTGTTATCATTTCCTGAAATACTATTAATTATTTAATCAATGAACAATTTATTATTTCTTAAAACAATTGTTTATCAAATTAATAATATTTCACCAATAAAGCCAAAAAAATTATATTTATTGATCATCTAAATAATTTTAAAACAAGTTACTAAATACGTGAAAATAAATTTGCAAATATATTCAAATTCAAACAGAATAAACCTTTACCACCCTCTCATACCTTATTCCAGAATTAGTCCAATAAATGGTTAAACTGGTCCGATGAGCTAAAAATGTTAAATTTTTAGAGGATTATTTAAATATCCATAAGCATTTCAAACCAAATCTGTTGTTCCACCAAAATAAAGCAATTTTGATTAAAGTAAGTAAACACTTTGTGTCATATTCACCTGACTATACCGCGACCAGAAATGTTATAAAGTCATATTAGTCTCATTTATACCTTACATTTATGATAAAAACAAAAACAGTGTCTATAAATCATAAAAACCATTCTTTCACATTCGATTTGGACAATTAATAATATATAATAAAATATAATAAAAATATAAAATACAACAAAATTGAAGCTGCAATTCGTAAAATAATACTATATCGTTTCTACCTCAGTCAAAACAACCTCCTTGCTGTCCCTTAATTTGAACAATTTCTCGGGTCCGACAATTTTTAAGGCGCTGAAAGAGAAATATTTTCAAATAAAAAACATGTCGTATATGTGACTTGCCATTCGCTTACTATTTAAAGAAAATCGGAAAATAAACCGCCATATACGCTAAATGCATTACTGGGAACAGGCCCATCCACGACTCCGTGGTTTTATTCGCTAGTGCCACAGCGCACAACTGTCCACATCGGTCAGCAGTCATTCGTTTATCTGTGGCTTGCGTTGAGATGCCATATTTCTAAAATCAACATTGCTATCATTAAATATTCAATCAAGTTTAAAGTTTTTGTTATTTTAATTTAATGAAAAGGGAAAGTATATTTGTCATTCTTTCCTTTAAATATGCATATATGCCATATTTAAAAATGCTATTGCGCTACCGGATCCCGTTGTAACTCTTCTATAAATAATTCATATGTTTACAACATTCATACATTTAAAATTCGTTAAAATTGATAAAAACAACCTGATGCTCATACTTTCATATGACACTTTAAACTAATGATCATACCCAGTCATACCTATTACCATACATTTTCATAATAAAACCTACTAATGAGAATTGTTTCCATGTATTATGATAACAATATTTTAATAATTTCGTATTGTATTGTAAACGCTTTAAATCGCAGTATGCAGAATTTCTCAGAGCTAGGGTTCCAAACTTTTAGGGTAGATAGATACTAAAACGCGTAGGCCCTCGGTTGTATCACGAAAAATATCCAGGAAGGTAGTTACCAAATAAAATTATTATTTATTTTAAGCGCGTCAAAGTCTTTTAGAACATGAATGTTTGACAAAAATAAGGAATATAGTTGGGCGAATTCGGAAAAAAAATATATTGACTTATGTAAATCTAAAATCTAAGAAATGCAAGAGTAAAGTTAAAACTTTGTTGCATCCAGAGATATTTTTCGCGACATAATTTAGCGGAAGCGTATCCATTTTCATTAACTAGACCATATATGAAGTCATTTGAATACAATTACTAATAATAATTACGTTTTGACAGAAAGAGGTTATCAAGGTTAATAACGAATTATTCCAATATGTTCCTATAATTCCAATATGACAATGGTTCCTCTAACGATGCCCACTACCTACTCTAGAAGTTTGTAACTCTGGAACACCCGGTATAGTTTGTTTTCTGAAATCTTATCATACTATGTATTTTTAATACAATCAGACAGACAAGGTTATCAACATTTCCTTTAAAAAAAATAGATGTATTAATGAAGATCCAATCTAATTCCATTCTAATGACACCTTTTTTGCGAAGTATTATATAAGAAATTCAATATATATGAGATTCAATTTAAAAAATAAAAAATAAATGAAATTGAACATTTTTCAAATTGACTACAGGGTCACGTAATATACCGGTTTCAAAATGTGCTATTAGAACTTTTCAATGCAACTTTTTTTATAAGAATTTAATCATTTATTAAAATTGAAAAAAATATTGTATTTACTTTTCAATTATTGTGAAAAGAAACACACAAGCAGTTACGTAAGAAAGAGTATGTACTCACTTTTCCAGGTTGTTCAGTAAAACTTTCTTGCAGGAAATTAGTATGCACAGGACCAGGGCAATAGAGACTGACTGTAATGTGTTTTTGAATTTTCTCAGCTCGCAAACTCCCCATATAACCCTTATAAAAGTGTTATTAGATTAATATTTCTTATAATTTGTTTTACCTACATGCAAAGCATGTTTCGATCCGGTGTAGCTGCATGAAAATGGTACATCGATCACGCCTGCTAAACTTGAAGTTACAGCAACGTGTCCTTTTCCCTTTGTATTAAAATACTCGATCGCAATTCGTGTTAAATGAATTACGGAAAATACATTCAATTCAAACATTTCCTTATCGACGACAATATCGGTATTTTCCCAAATGGCTCTTTGCGACCTGCCTGCATTGTTGAATAGAATATCAACGGTGCCGAAATGACGAACGGCATAATCAAAATTTCGTTTGTGCGAACTTAAATCGCACATATCCATAGCAATTATCAGGATATCATTATCGTTCAAACCGTCTTGCGCCACATCCAAGCAGCGACGTTTTACGCGTTCCAATTCATGTCGACGTCTTGCAGCCAAAACCAATTTCACCCCATGTTTGGCCAATGCAACCGCTGTAGCCTCACCGATACCGCTTGACGCTCCAGTTATAAAAACAACTTGACCTTTTAATCGAGCTAGAAATTCGTTTTAATTAGTAAATTGCTTTGATAGCCAATTACTGACCTTTAATTACCTACACTTTTACCAAATATCTCATAAAACGCTAACTCTAAATCACAGTCGACGAAACATAACGTAAATGCATAGTAAATTCCATAACAGACGAGGCCGATGCCGATTATTGAAAATAACATGTTGCTGTGCTATTCACAACTGCGATAATTAATCGACCACCACATATACCACACGCATACACAAACATTTAGTAGATAGATGTAGATTCATGCATTCAATTTACCAATGACAAATTAGTAGTTCAAACGTTTTAATAAAACATTAAAGTTACTATAGAAATATGTGTTGGTATTGACAATATCACCAAATCTAAAAGCGTTTTGAC
>JARJDW010023128.1:0-42482 GCA_030264715.1 Adinopsis sp. GC000173 | reverse complement strand
GCACGTTCGAGTAATATTTTCTTAAACAATATGCCTTTTAAGATTTGTTAGCTGAAGGCTAGAAATGAAATTGCTTTAATTTCGATAAGTTATTAATAATGAAATATAAGGGAAGAAAGAAAAGTAATCATATCTGTACGCGGGATGAGTGTATGAGTGTATAGTACTAGGTAGACTTGTAAAATTGAAATAAATTTGGCGTGAGGGAGATGGGCATTCTTCTAGTATATCTGAGTAGGGACACGAGTTTGAGGCAAATTTCCACATTTAATTTTACAATAAATACAATAATAGTCTGAATAGTTCTGTTCCAAACAATCAAAAAAAAGTCAGAACGTCATGAGTAGATAAATTAATGTAATTTAACTTTCAATCAGGATATTATCACATTTGTATACTAAATATTTGATAAATCCTATTTATGCGTTTCATCGAACTTATAAAACGTGCATAACTATCCCAATCTGCATACAAAAACGGAAAAAATATGCGTCTTAAGATTTGTTAGCTGAAGGCTAAAAATGAAATTGCTTTAATTTCGATAAGTTATTAATAATGAAATAAGGGAAGCAAGGAAAGTAATCATATTTTTACGCGGGATGAGTGGATGAGTGTAGTATAGTAGTGTAGTATAGTAGTATAGTATAGTAGTACGTGTATAGTAGGTAGACTTGTAAAATTGAAATAAATTTGGCGTGTCTTGAGTCAAGGGAGATGGGTACTCTTCTAGTATATCTGAGTAGGGACACAGTAATCGAGCCGTCTAGAAGACTGAATTAAAGATAAAGGCGATAGCAAAGAGCAGCCTCCTTTAGAATTCTAAACAGTATTGATTCCCGTACAGTACCCACTGGGTCTTTTCTTATAGACCCATGCGACGTGTGTCTAGATTGCCCTCTGCAAATACAACATGTTTGCATTGAACAATTCAAACAAAACTCATCTCAACATCGAGAAAGTAACTTGAATTCGCACTCACACATACACATACACATACACATATAGTGTATAAACCAACACATATATCTATATATGTATAGAGGCTGCCCCCGTTTATTTCAAACGTAATCTAAAATGTTGGAATATTCAGCACGTTCGCAAACATTATTACGTTGTAAAAAATTGATAGTAAATCAGAAGTGCGCGCTGATTAAGTAGTTGGGTAGTTTGCCTCCTTCGCGCTAAATTTTGTTTATCTTACAAGTTTGAAAATGTGTCACAGTCGTGAAACATTCTATAACAAATGACTTCCATTATAGGAGGGCTCTTTCACCTGGGTGTCGTTAGAATAGAAACAATATTTCATCATGGAGGAGTACGACAGATCGCGATCAGTTTCCACACAGGAATGTTCACTACTGTTTGTTAAATAGACACGCCGGCATCCAATACTACAACTGATTAATTAGTCAGAACATTTGCTAGCGGAATTTCGCGTAATTAAAGATTCCTGCGGTTCAATTACAATAGCTCTTTTTGGGGTGGAGGGTTATTGAATTTATGTGTCTGTTTGCCATTATACCATCATTCGTTACATATGTTGCGAACTCTACTACTGGATGACGGCTGACAATCCCTTCGCCAATTTCGAATGCAAATTTACATACAATTATTATTATCACACCTTTTTATTCCATACTCTTTTTATAGTTTTAACTATAGTATAGTACGGCTCCGTATAGTCTAGATTTGCTATAGTACGGTTTTCTCCTATTGGCCAAAAACTTTATGAGCTTGATGCAAGTTATCACAAATTAATGCTTGCAATTCAACTTTCAATCAAAATATAAAGTATCAGATTTGTATAATAAATACAATAATAGTCCGTATAGTTCTGCTCCAATCAGTGCGGATTCGCTATAGTACGGTTTTTTCAACTCGATGGAAAAAATGTCAGAATTTCATGAAGTAGAAGCAAGCTTTCTCATTTTAGATAAATTGATGTTTGCAATTTAACTTTCAATCAGGATATTATCACATTTGTATACTAAATCTTAATATTTAAAGATGAATGTGGGTCTATCTGTTTGTACTCGATAGATTCAAACACCGTGCAACGTATCGTCATGAAACTTTGGGGATTTGTTTAATGTAGTCCAAAGTGGGTTTCTGGCATATTAAACATTGGAAGAAGACATTATATTCGATAAAATATGTCGTTTTGTGAAAATAGTAGGACTGTCAATTTGACAGCTATGTCACTGTGACAGGACAAATATTCAAACTTTTACATTTAGTCCTTGCAGACAATCAAATTTATGCCTCCATACCGGCAGGACAGAAGTAATGTGACGAATAATTGACTTTACGACTTTAAAAACATAGTCAAATTTTAAACGGGAAATGATTCTAATCAATCTTTGCTGAGTCAGAGCAACGCGTGGCTGAGAATGCTAGTATTTGATAAATCATATTTATGCGTTTTACCGAAACATGCGTAACTGTTGAGGACTCCACACAAAACGAAAAAAATCAGTTCGTAGTTATGTACAAACATTCTTAAACAAACGTAACTGTCGAAATATATCAACTACACTTTTTAATTAATCTAATTACTATTTTTTGTGAACCAATCAAGTGTTTATTCTTATAATATTAAAACATAAAAGAATTACAATCTTAGTTTGTTTTTGGATTATATATTAAAATGTTTATTAATGCTTCAATAGATACTTTTTTAAGTGGAATCAATAATCGGATTTTGCATATATCATAATCCCCAAATAGTGCGAATTCAAATAGTAACGGCATTTTAGTGGAGCGAATTAACCACACTCTGTGTGGGATATTAGCGTATCAAGAAAGAATGCTGCATTATTGATTTATGTATAGGTGGTATATGTATCTATTAATTTGCGTGTGCAAGTGTTGAGGAATCCTCATTTCGTTCGCCGTGAATGCAAAACGCAATTTCTATTATTTTACATTTGCAACACAAAATGCATCTGGCAGTGATGATGATGAAACAAACTAAATTAAATAGAAAGCTAAACTGTTGTTAACTTTAACTTAACCATAGTAACAAATTTAGATTGAAATAGTTTTATATGTACATATGCATGATTGATATGGATTTTGTAATGTAATGAATAAAAAAAAGATATGTCAACAATTCACTTCGACTCTTTGCTCACATTAAAAAAAAATGTAAAAAGTACAAAAAGCAACTTCTTTATTCCCTCTGGATTTTAAAAGCTTGATGTGATTGAAGTTGCATGTAAATTTTAAGAGTGTTTCTATTGATGTCGTCAATATTTCCAAATAAAAACGAGTTTTGAATTTTATTGGGCGTACATCACGCACTTATAGAAAGCACTTTTTATTTATGCAGGAATGAAATATTCAAAGCAAACGACAAGAGACCAGGTAAGACGAGAGAAAAGAAGTTGTAAGAATAACACAAAAAAAGCGCGGGAGCACACAAACAAAGGCACATGATAGTCATAAAGAAAATTCTAATCCGCCAGGACAACCAGCATCGTAAACAAGAATTCTAAATTAGTCCTTAGTATATATATATCCGTATATATTCTTGTGACTACACTTACATTTTCAACTAGTTTTGTTTCGCATCTTCTTATTATATAAAACACTAAGTTGCTACTGCTCCGAGCCGGCGATTAATCTGATTGGGTAATTAACAGCAAATCAATTAGCTTTAAATAAAATGTCAAAAAATAAATTGATAATTTTTTTAAGATAAGGTTGTAAAATTCATTATACATATTTATAATAAGCTACTGTCATTCCATAACGCATGAAGTTAACTGCAAATCCTAAACAGTGCCAACCCAAAGTCACCAAATTCATGTCCAATAAAAAAACCCGAGTTATAGGATTGAGGTTAGATCATAGTAACAAATAATTGTCTTTGTAATTGTCAAACTCACAGTAAGAAGTTAAAGCTTGGTTTCCAACGTTTCCAATATGGTTTGACAATTATTTTCCAACTTCGTTAGCAACGGGCTACCCTAGTGTATAATAAATATTTAATCACTTCAACAATATTCATAATATAAATAACATTTTTATAATTAATTTCATCTACAAACAATATTTTATATGCTATAATTTCGTTGTATAATTATTGATAAAGCACAGACTAGTTAATCAAAAGCAGCAAAAGTTAAAAATTTAATGCTTGATGTGCGTAGCACGCATATAAAAAATAAATTTTTATTGTTATAAGATCTGGGAGGAATATAAATGGCATGATTAAGGTATGTGCGTTTCTGCAATTATTACGGCACAAAAAAGTAGTTAGATAAATTTTTCAGGTTGATAAAAAAAAACAGCCAGCCGAAAATAAAACCTAATTTCGCATACGCGCGCTCCCCTTTTAGCACGTGTGTATTTAAAAATATGTTTTGTATAATTTGTAGAAAGAGAGAGAGAGAAAGAGAAAAAGAGGCGGCTTTCGCACAATTTCATTAAAAATTTAATTAAGCCTCAAAAAGCCTTTGCAATATCTTCGTGCATGAGAATTTAAAGTTTTAAACTCTGGTCGCGTCCACTATTACTCCCACAGGTTCTATTTAGGCACATGTCAAGCTCGTGCTTGGCTGGGAGTATCCAAGATATAGTGTTTTAAAGGGTCCAACTTATATAACATCAGCATTTCCTTAACTTCGTATAAAGTCGCTATAACTCTTTTCGAAAAGGACACGCGAATACGAAAGGACACCACAATATTGCCATCTGCAGAATTCCAATTGATTTATTCTTTTTTTTAGGTAAGCGATAAAACGGGGAAGAAACTACATTAAATCCAATCCATTCCAATCGCAAGGATTGTATCGAAAATACGCTCAAAACGTTTTCATTTAATGAAACGAACGAACGAGGAGAAGAGGAGAGGAAGAAATTCGGTAACTTGCAAAAAATTATTTCGTACTTGAAACATTAACACGCCTAGCAATGGCTTTTTTTATATACGCCTCACCCATACACTTCACAGTATGAAGTTATGTATTCGTACATAATATACACTCACTACTCGTATAGCTAGGTAGGTAGGTATATAATAATAAATAAATACTTATACATGATCGTAAAATTAAGCAATAATAATAATTGATCAAATTAAAATGATTAAAATTGACAAGTTTGTGTGTTGTGTTGTTGCTCTAAGCGTATTTATGTCTAAACATAAAAAAAAAACATTCCAATTATCGCACATATAACGAAGATGATAGGTTTTTGTAATTCAATTCACAGCGATAAAAAAACGACAAGAACAAAAAACACCGCCGAAAAAATGAACAATAAATTTAGTGGACAAGTGCGTTTTATTTTCACAACTGCCAATAATGAATTATCAATTGAATCCTCAACCATCTATTACTTCCTCCCACACACACACACACACACACACATGAACAACAAAATTAATTAATCAATTATGCTCTTTGTGACAGTTTTATTACAAAGCGCCAACAAACAAAAGCATGCCAAATGAGTTCTTGGCTGGTTTTTTTCCCCCATTTTAGGCTATGAACAATTAAATTAAATTTTATAGCAAATAGCAATCATATTTCGACCCGTATGTGTAAAATGCAAAGATTTGCACTATTGGAATGTATTGTAAAACGCATAAATAAATAAATAAATAAATTGCTTCATAATATATTGTAAGGGCAAGGCACATTTACAATTATGTACATTTTTTCACATTTCATTCCAAGTTGCGCGGCGGAACAAGTTAAGAAACTCGTGTTTGTATTTCTGAATATTGACTTAGAAACAAAGCAGTAAGTTATTAATAAAAGAGCCATTTCGATTTATAAGGCCTGTAAATATTAATGAAAATCAACAATAAATAATTAAACATTCAATTCAAACAGTAAAATATAGATTAAAGATGAATGAAGTAAATTTAATGCTTTTCTGTCTATCATTTAAAAAAACGGATTTCCCTAGAGTTGTAATTTATGTTTTGCAAAGTTTTTGAATAAAGAACATGCGCCGCGCAGCTTTTATTGTTGTTGTAATGAAATTTAACGGTTTATTATAGATTATTTTATTTTTAACTCTACATTTTAAGGCAAATGATAAATTATAGGCGTAATAAAATATCGGAACGAAATTAATAGTATGTATGTAAAAAATGGATCGTATAGTATTATAACTGTTTCAAAGTGGAAGTGAAAAAAAATATAGAATGAAAAACATATCGCTTTATAACGGCGCATTCTTGAAACGTGTAATAATAAATGTTTATCGTTTAACGAGAGCGACTTTTAATACGGCAAAATACATGCATTTATAATTAAAGGAAGCAAAGATCAGGCAAAATCGGGACAGTGGTGTGCATGAAAATATCAACTACAACAACAGCAACAAGAAAAAAATGATTTGTATTCCGCGTAAAGATAAAGTGAAAAATCTTATTAGTCTGTTTGCATAGTTTATTCCATTTCGTATTCGTTTTCATTTTTTTTTCTGAAAGAATGAGTTTTGATTGCTTTCAAGACGTTGGTGCGTTGTTATTGTCGGGTTGTAGAAAAAAAAGAGAAGCCGGAAACGTTTGTAGATGAAATATTGAGTCCGCGCGTATTTTGCTATCATCATCCATTCCTCGAAAACATAAATATTTTCATTTCCGTTCTAATATCGAAGGTGTGAGTGAAGAAAATAAAATATGTACAATCGCACCTCCGCATCTATAGCCGCGCGCGCGTACGGTGTCAGCCCTTCTGACAGAGCAACGTAACAAAGCGGCGGAACTTGTAAGTGGTGAAGGGGTTTCCAAAATGGGGTATGAGGTAGATGTGAGTGAGTGTAAAGCACGAGTATTCCCAACATAATAACTCTCACAATTTCCGGCTTGCAACTCCCCGAGAGAATTCGCTCTCAGTCAGTTTGTAATCCCTGTGCTAGTACGCCAATGCACCCACAGCTATCGACGTTGATTAACTATTTAAAAACTTGATAAACATATAAATAAATTTACTTTTAATACCGATTAATTTTAATGTTGGCTAAAGAGCAACAAAGTCAGACAATTTCTTAGGGCAGCGTATGGATGGATTATAGTAACACGTAACAAAGTCGCCTTTACAATTTTCGTTTCAATCAAACGCGCAGCTTTATTATATATTGAAAAACTGACAAGGAAGATAAATTGCGCAACGATATTTTATTAATATGTGGGTTGCGTTCATTTTCTAAGAAGAAGAAGAAGAAAAAAACCTTAATAATAATAGATTCATTACTTATCGCAGAAAGATACATTTTAATAGTCGTTATTTTGGGGGGTTGTTAAAAAAGGGAATAAAGTGCTTTGAGATGAATCATTACTTGTACAAAGAGGTATACACTTAAATGACGTTTTGTGCAATAAAACTAAACATAAACTTGAACATTAACTCTTAAAATAATAGTTGTAGCGCGGCGTGTTTTAATAAAACTACCTTTTCGACATTCAGTTTTTGATGTTATGTTTGTTTTATTACTTAAATATTACACCGCGCACTCATATGCGGGAAGAAAAATTCACACATTCATTTAATGTGCAAAGTTTTTGTATACATAAAATAGAAATATATACCTACACGTATGTTCTGTTAGATTATAAACATCATTAAGACGTGGAAAATAAATTATCCACACAACGATAGCAAACGCTTTCCGGACGAATTGAAGCAAATAGATTGGGGCAGTGTTTATGGACGACTAAATCACTGCCCCTACTACATTTCCGCCGCCCCAAATTGATTGTAATTACAGCTATACGTTCTAGCACTTAATTAATTCATAACTTAAGCCTCGATTACAAACGGTTGCTAACTACTTTAACTTTTCCGAAACCCTAGCATACACAATTAACAAACGTATATATACGAACGCAAATGGATGTAGCGCAGCGCAAAAAGGTAAAAGAATAAATTATTGTTTTAAAACTGCGATTAATTAAAAATGAAAAAAAAGTAAATCTAATCATAAAATATATCTACAACTATCAGTATGTGAAATTAAACTTTTAATTATATCTAAGAATCCACTTATTGCAAAGATCCATTAAAATTTCTATATTTTATAGTTGTAAAGTTTAAAAGAAAACTTATTTAAATTTAGAACTTACCAAAATTATTTTGTGGTAGTTTCAATGGATTTCATTGAGAATGCCACCATTTAGAATACTGCAACAAGAAAGTTTAAGTAATTATTTAATGCTTAAAGTGCTTGAAGCATGCATTCTTAGATTAAAAATAGAAGGAATTTAAATAATGTGTGTAAGGGGGATGCAAGTGTTTCATTATAGAAATAGTTTTGTTGTATGTATGTATGTATGTATGTATGGATGTGTGTGTATGTGTGTGGGTGCAGGGTTGGAAAATGTATGCAACTTATTACAACAACTACACACACACACACACACAATAGAAAATAGAGAAGAGAAGGAGGAAAAAAACAAGTAACGCGGAAAAAATTGCACCCAGTATGAGGAAAGAGCAAGATTAGGTAGAAGGGTGCTATAAAATTTTTGTAGTCGATGGTGAATACGTTTCACGTAACAACAAAAGTGCACGACGATAAAAACTTTTGAAGGGTTTCTGGTGGTGGTGGTGTGTGGTGCAGAAGCAAGCGACGTTCGCATTCTTAAATTATTTCCGAGGAATTGCTTGGTGCAATAAAAACTTGCCTGGAGCCAAAAAAGGAAAAAGAAAAATAGCGGAAAATGTTAGTCGCTATTTAAAAAAAAGTTACATAATTTTTAAAGGAGAACTTGAATGGCCAGGTTTATTGCCAGGCTTTATTAAAGCCATCTCTAAGAAAAGCCGTCATTCGTCACGTGGAAAAACTACTTTGTCTAATTAACAGCAATTGTGCACGAAAAGGACGAACTCGATTCTCAGCCGAAGCAGCGCGCTTCTACCCTAAAATATTCCAACCATTTTAATTTATCCGCACCATTTTCTTATTCTTTATTAACCATCCACCTAGCGCGACAATCTTTCAACTACTTGACAATTCATACCTTAGGTAATATCAGGGCTAGCGGAAAGTTCAGTCCGTTTATGTATTGTAGACATGTGTTTATCCGTATTTAGGAGCATAATTTCAACTTTTACAGATCTTATATTTCTTTTAGTTTTGTAGGTTAATTTACATGTTTGAATAGATATTATCTCAAATCCGCATTTTAAGAACTCACTATTTGACAATGCTAGGTTGTAAATGAATTTTTGTTTATTATCTGATATTGTATATTGGTTTAAATGTAGAATTTATCAAAAAAAGCATTTAAAAACTGTAATATTTGCAATTAAAAAAAATGATGCAAAATGATGTACAATAACAATGCAATAGGTACTACCAATTTTTGTTTGAAAAATTTGTATTAACTTATTTACTACCCTTTATTATTTTTCGAACGGACAGAACTTTCTAATAGACCTTATATGTACATAGGTATGTAGACAGTAAGGCAGTAAGAATAGTTAGTAGGTATATTAATCAAATTCAATATGTATGGAAATGATAAAAACGGCATTAGAACCGCCCATTAAACGCGTTTATCAAATTTATCAGCCAATAATTTAGATGTTAACCTAATAATTTATGTTTGAAAAGGGGTGCAAGCATCAATGTGTATTGCACATTGGAAAATGTAGGCAAAGACCTACGGTTTTCGAGATAGTAAATCACAGTCGCACACCGAATCTAACTTGAATATATAGCTGTCAGAATGATAGGGATTGAAACATTCGGAAATGGTTTGGTTCGAGGAGAGATGCGAAAAAAAAACACACAACATTTAAGGTTTGTCGGGGTGTAAATAAATTTAACTGGCCATGTGTATGCATATAAAGTAACGCGTTAAATAGATGCACGAGAGCAATATGCATATAGCCGTTTGGTAAATCAGGACGTATAACTGTACTTTAGCCAGGTGCAAAGCATTCGAAATGGATTTCATCACTCACGATCGGAATGCAAGCACAATGCTTTCGAATTTCTTTCATTCGTATTTTTACAGAACATTTTTGCCGTTAACACCTGTATAAAATGTACATTTCATATTTTTTTAACCAAGTATAAACCTTTTCAATCTATGATTAGCTAGTACAAAGACGCTAAATGTCATTTATAAACATTTTCTCTATCATCAATGCAGCGTTGATAATCAATTTACAAGTTCCAGCTTGTATAAAAATCGTGTTTTGTGATACGCCACGTTATAAAGGCTAGCAAATAATTAAATCTTCATTTGTGTTAAGGCATCGTTGCGTATATTAAAGCTACAACAGCAAAAAAACAGGACAGGATACTATCTTGAACTTTATTAATTTGTATCTCTAATTAATGCAGACCCATTAATTAGACCTCTAAAATATTTTTATGATTTTTCCTGTATCAGCGCGCCGAGAGAGTTGAATACACTGTCGTCGCACGACACTCATCCTCCTCAAGTGAGTTTTTTTTCTGGTTTCGAATGTGGAAAAAAAACCTGAAAGAGGAGCATCGTTGCACAACACGTAATCATTATCATTTAATGGACTCGAATCCGGTCATCAAATTGCTTATTACTTGCTCAGGATTAATTACAAACCAATTTTCTGTTTTCATTTTACATTCGAGCGTTTTTAAAATTGATGACTGAAAAATAAAATTTATTTAAATATTAATCATATAATCAATCCGAAAAAGCATTAATTTATTGCGCTTAGGTAGCGATTCATTTATCATTGACTACTCTACTACCTTCGTCGAAATTGAAGATGGCATTCCATTAGATTTTGAATTTAAAAGCCACAATCAAAACATACGAAATAAATTGATGGTAAATGTTTTGTTGTTGCGTACGTACATTACGAAATGGAAAAACAAAAACCATTTTTAACACCTACCACGCGCAGACAATGCCGTATTGTGTTTTTTTTTTCTAAAATAATATCAAAAGGAAAAGCCACCAGACGTAGAAAACTTCATCAAGCGAACACAAAACGAAATGCATTTTTTAAAAGGCAAGGAAATTAAATGTTTGAATTGCGCCACATTAATATTTCAATTATAATCAAGCAAAAGAGCACGTCTTTAACCTCTTAGTAACTTGAAATCATCAAAAATTAACATTGTTTTCTTCCAACGTTTTGTCGTTTACTTTTTTTATTCAAAACGTCTCTACTAAAATTTCGAAAATGATTCAGCGCGCAGTGCTTTTAATTTAAAAGGAACTTGAATAGAATAATGACAGTGAATTGAACTTTAGTGTTTGATCATAGAGTTTTAGGAAAATAGGCAAAGGTATATATAATATGTGAACGATGTATGGGTCAGAATGTCAAAGGATTGGATGAATCCTGTGTGCTTTCAATTAGCGAAACATCCCGTAATACCCCCTAATGGACATTCCTGTCAATTAGTGAGTATAATATATACATTTGCATAAGCGTTCAAGTTGAATATTTTGATACACACGAGACTGATTCTTACCCCTTTCCAATGAAGACCCAAAGAATCCCAATTCGTATATAATACGCAAATTAAATTTATTACTTTTTAAAATTAGATTTATTTCATTTTGGCACTACGCGCTTTATCATGATCGATATGATAAGGAAGCTGTAACAATCAGTTAGCGTTTCAAGTGGATTGTGAATTGGATCCCAACTCAACATATGCCGAAATTTTAAATATATTCTATTCTTACCAATTGTTTTGTTAAATAAGATTTTTTAAAGGAATTTGGACATTTCTGTCAATTAGTAAGGATAATTTATAGATATATTTGCATAAGGATTCAAGTTGAATATTTTTGGATATACATGAATCTTATCCTTTCCAAAAACCTAAAGAATTAAAGAATTAAATTTATTACTTTTTAAAATTAGATTTATTAAATTAACTCAACGTAAGCCCAAATTTTAAATAAACCAAATGTCTATTGTGCTCAATTGTTATAAAATTTTCAGAAACGCGCTTTGAACATTTCTGTCAATTAGTGACTATAACATATACTTACATTTGCATAACTGTTAAGATTGAATATTTCAATACACATGATTCTTATCCTTTCTAAAGACCCAAAGAATCACAATTCATATACGAATGCGTGAACTAAACTTAGTTGTTTTTCATAATTAAATTTATTTAATTTACTACGCTTGATATTGATCGATATATCAAGGAAGATGTAGCAATCAGTTAGCGCTTCATGTGGATTGTGAATGCGATACTAATTCAATGTAAGCCCAAATTTAAAATAAAACAAATATCTATCGTCGTCAATTGTTGTGAGATATTCAAAAACACGGTTTGGACATTCTTGTCAATTAGTGAGCATGATATATACATTTACCTAAGTGTTTAATGAATATTTTGATATACTCGATTCTTATCCTTTCCAAACACCCAAAAAATCTCAATTCATATACCAATGCGTAAATTAAATTTATTAGCTTTTTAAAATTAGATTTATTTAATTTACCACGCTGGATAATGATCGATATATTAAGGAAGCTGTAACAATCAGTTAGGCGCTCCAAGTGGATTGTGAATGCGATACCAATTTAGCGTAAGCCCAAACTTTAAATAAACCAAATATCTATAATTGCCAATTTTTATAAGATATTCCAAAAAATCGTTTTGGACATTTCCTTCAATTAGCGAGTATTATATATACATTTACATAAGCGTTCAATGAATATTTTGATACATTCAATTCTTATCCGTTCCAAAGACCACAAAGAATCCCAATTCATATACGAGTGCGTAAATTAAATTTATTAGCTTTTTAAAATTAGATTTATTTAATTTACCACGCTTGATAATGATCGATATATTAAGGAAGCTGTAACAATCAGTTAGGCGCTCCAAGTGAATTGTGAATGCGATACTAACTCAACGTACGCCCATATTTTTAATAAACCAAATGTCTATTTCTCACCAATGGTTTTTGTTATATAAGATTTTTCGAAGCGCGCTCCAGGCGATGTGATGTTGTTAAACTGTAACGTCCTGTTTATAAAAAAATGTATTTGTATTCCAGCACTGCCACCACGTACGGCGATGCAGTGTGAGAATTTTGATCAGGTTTAAAGTGCGTATTTTTATAACGATTGCTCTAATTTAGTATTAGTTTGTGGCGAAATCGTGTCGACATGCAATTCGAAAAACATTTTCCACATCAGTTCCCATACAGTTTTGACGAAGGTGATTAAATTTATACCGAAAAAAAAATAAAAAGAAAAAAATCGGGAGAGAGATTTTTTCAGGTCCAATTATATGTTGAGTTGGAAAGTCACTGAAGGGGAGATGTTAGAAAATAATATAAAAAAAATCATCAAAAGCAAAAGGCATTTTAAACGAAATGCTTCACTGTAAATTTATTTTGATGATTAATGATCCAGAGAGTGAGCTAATATGCATTTCAGACAGGATTCTACTATTATACGATAAGTAATTTACTAATTTATTGCGTTATTGTTTTAATTATTTACTACCAGATCATACTTGCTCCAGCAATAATAATTCATTATAATACACAGCGAATTTACCAACACCGCAACAACACACAAACTATTCTACTTGTAAATCAACGAATAACCCTGTTACTTTTCGGTATAGTCATTAAATAAGAACGCGTCATAATTAATATTGATCATTTCGGCAGAGGCGAAAATTGGCCGTGTTTATATACCAATGATAAATAAAAATTATATGGTGCAGCAAAAAGAATGAAATTAATGTAATGAGAAAGTTTATACACACATATACAATTTGCTAAAAAAAGATATATATTTAGATAATTAAAAGTGAAATGTAATATTCAATTATTATAAAAATATAAAATATGATAGAATTCCATCTGGTGTTGCTTTTTCTCTCCCTAAACACACATTTTTAATACATCTCCTCCTCGTTGCAGCATTAATTTGAAATGATAATGAATTTGGTTTATCATAAGCTTTAAGTACATTAAGTATTCATTTTTCAAACAATAAGATATATCTAAAAAGATAATTAAAAATGAGATGTAATTTTCAATACTTAAGAAAATATAAAATATGTTAGAATTCCATCTGGTGTTGCTTTTCTCTCCCTAAACACACATTTTTAATACACCTCCTCCTCGTTGCAGCATTAATTTGAAATGATAATGAATTTGGTTTATCATAAGCTTTAAGCATGTACCAACACCGCAACAACATACAAACTATTCTACTTGTAAATCAACGAATAACCCTGTAACTTTTCGGTATAGTCATTAAATAAGAACGCGTCATAATTAATATTGATCATTTCACGAACGTTGGCGGCGAAAATTGGCCGCGTTTATATCCAAATGTAAAATAAAAATTATATGGTGCAGCAAAAAGAATGAAATTAATAAACGCGATGAGAAAGTTTGCACACACACACACACACATATACAATTTGCTAAAAATTATAATTGTTGGTGTGTGAGAATGATGCAGGTAATTTAACGATAGCCATCCTGTTTCAACAGAACACCTGCGATTTTTTCCACTTTTAACGAGATAAGATTTGTTTAAATTACATAATAATCCAATAATTTTTAAACCACATTTCTACCTTGAAGCAAAACCAAAAATACACCGACGATGTATTTTATTTTTTTTGTTGGAACATAATTGGTGTACGGCCGTCTTCACGACCATATTCCCCCCGTTTTATCATTCGCGATCCAATAACAACTTTTTTTTATTAGAAAAGTTGTATTAATTATGGAAGGTGCGAAATGTTACTTTTGTTACGGCAGTTGTACGTACAGAAATAGGAAAAGTTTGTGTGGAAATTAGGCATAAGCAATTCAAACAAAGTGAATATGGATGAGAAAAGGAAGGAGACGTACCAGAAATAGAATATACACTTGCAACAACACAATAAATAAAATGGAAATGCTGGCTGTGTGTTTTGTTGCATCAGGTGAAGCAGGATAGATATATTTACTAACGCCAACACGTTTCTGTACTCTGTTTCGTTTTCATTTCAGATCTCATTGTGTTTTCGTTTTATATAACATTGCGAACGCTTCAAATCTACAAGGTATTAAGATATTCCAACGAATATTTAACTGGGAAATGTGCGAAACATAACGACGACGATACTATTGCGCAATGCGTTAACGCTTTTATATATTACACTTCTAAACACTACTACGAAAAATTATTGTATTTCAGCGTAATACATATTCAGGAACTTAGTTGCGCGCTTGCCTACAGAAACCAACAACGAAAAGAAAAAACAAGTCTCTGTAAACAATGGCACGTTTTTATATTAACATAAAAAATATAAAATATGTTAGAATTCCATCTGGTGTTGCTTTTTCTTTCCCTAAACACACATTTTTTAATACACCTCCTTCTCGTTGCAGCATTAATTTGAAATGATAATGAATTTGGTTTATCATAAGCTTTAAGTACTTTAAGTATTCATTTTTTAAACAATAAGATATATACGTATTTAAATAATTAGAAGTGAAATGTTTTAAACAATTATACATATATGTATATATAATAAGCTACTGTCATGACACGCATGAAGTTAACCGCAAATCCTAGAAAAGTACCAACCGAAAGTCATTAAATACACAGTCACATGTCAAATATAAAAAATAAGTTGATATCCAATTTAGTTACCACCCGGATTCGCCATACGGATACAGTAGCTTTGTATCAACCGGACAAATTTGACTGATTTCTGAAGAGTTATTGATTGTATCATTCGCATGGCACTCGCCAACCAATTAGTTGGAAACTGATTTTTGTTGGAACATATTTCGACCAGTATAGCTGAGTCAAGTTAAGTATAATATACGTCATAAGGTTGAGGTTAGGTCATATTAACAAGTAATTGTCAAACTGACAGTAAGGAGTCAATTATAAAAAATAGCTTGGTTTCAAATTTGGTTTGAGAATCATTTACCAATTTTCTTGGGAACGAGCTACTCTAGTAAAATATATACTTAGATAGTAAGAATGTAATATTCAATAATTAAAAATATAAAATTGCTTTTTCTCTCCCTAAACATAAAATTTTTGATACACTTCCTCCTCCTCGTTACAGCATTAATTTGAAATGATAATGATTTTAGTTTATTTAAGTACTTTAAGTATTTGTTTTTTAGACAATAAGATATATACGTATTTAGATAATTAAAAGTGAGATGTAATATCCAATAATTATTCATAGAATTTGTAATAATGTTACGGTTTTGGTGGAGTGAAATAAATGCGTCTTAAATTAATAATGTAGCGCGAGCGCGAGAGAGAATCGACGAGAAATAAATATTTGCTTAGATAATTAGTTGACTTTGCATATTTGTAAATGGGCAGTAAATACGTAAATGTTGATAAAAGCATTCGCCTGTAAACGAAAACAATGTTGTCGGTTTTGTAGAAAATTGAAAAACGCGGCGGCGCGCGCGTTGCGCGTTTATATTTTTATTTCCCAAATTGACAATGAAAGAAAACGTGAAAACTCATTTGGCATTTGGGAATGAGACGGAGCAAGCAGCACAGAAAAAAGCGCACTGAAAAAACATAAACAGACGCATTTTCCTCTCTTGAAATAACAAGTAATGAATTTCGTTTGCTATTTATTTTCTCATTTTAGATGTTTAATTTCATTGTTGTGTTTCGTCTGCGCGCGCTATATCTTCGTTTTCGTTTTTAATATTTATGTGCATGAGTATCTCTTATAATTGCTCATTAAATTTTCAATAATATTTATTTTTTCCGGAATGGATAATAAAGTAATGTCCATCAAATGTTCATTTTATTGGCGGCTGTGGTATTTAATACGTTTCAAATGTAAGTACAAATAAAATTTCCCGGAACGAATTTACAAAAAAAGCGAATGTAATAATATTAATTATGTAATGGAATGGTTCGGAAAATGGAGAGAATCGTGTAGACAAAGTTTGACGGCTCCTTTAAAAGTTAACAATGATTATAGGTTCAGGTTAAATGTATAAGTAACCTCTAAGAAAGTTAATACATATTTAAATAAATTAGATGCACGAATACGGTATTGAAATATAAAAATAACTCTGAGTTTGGGTTCAACTGCTCTGTAGTAAGGTTATTATAAAATTAGCTCGTAAGTTATAACATTTTTAAAATTGTCTTTGTGATGGTGCATCATTGATTTTCTTATTTCACACAAACCTATAATCTAATACTTGACTTTTGTGCACTTTTCTTATTTTATGCTTAATAATTGACGCACGCTTCCTTGTTGTAATTTTTAAATTTGAAAACGTTTTGCCGTCCGTCTAATAATGACATTATGTTGAACAAAAAAAAAAAACATTTTTTAAAGTATTTTTCGAGCAGTAATATTAATGCATAAAAAGTATGAAAAGAAAACATATTACAGAAGCATGAAAAACAGCAAAAAAAGTTTCTGTCATAATGCTGCTGTTTACTTAGGGGCGCTCTACTGGATTTCCCGTTTATTTTAAAGAGGAACTGATTTATAAACTTTTATCATAAAACTTTTAATAGACTAATATTGAAATATAAGGCAATAGAAAGATGTAGCATAGAATGCACGTTCTTATAAAACGCCAATATTTCAAATATAAACGAACAAGCAGAGAGAAAAAAATATATAATGAAAATTTGAATAGGTTTTTGATAGCGCGCTACCGAACTACTGCCATCTATCTGAAAGCGTGCATTTCGAATCGATTTTCATACGGCTTCAACAACGAAAAGAAAAAAAAACACATAGAATTAATAATAACCGAGTGTTGGAACTATAAAAAATATAATGTGTTGTTGTATTACCACAGCCACCTCGAAAACGAGCCTAATAAATTTCATTTATGACACATGTAGTTTAGTACGACCATCTAATTGGTATGCGAAGAAGTGCAATGTGGAATTTTTGGTCTCGCGCTCCTTTTTAACAAGTGAGCAACAGTGGCGGTGGCAGCGGCGGNATTTATGACACATGTAGTTTAGTACGACCATCTAATTGGTATGCGAAGAAGTGCAATGTGGAATTTTTGGTCTCGCGCTCCTTTTTAACAAGTGAGCAACAGTGGCGGTGGCAGCGGCGGTGGCAGCGGCGGCAACGGCTAATAAAAAATGCAAATGTATATTGGGATAACCTAGTTTATCCATATTCAAATCTAATAGTGCAATAAATTCACTTGACACAAAAAATTAACTTAACACAACACCACTAATCAATAATTTATTTAATGTTTTACTCACTTTATACTACGTTATTCGATAAGCTCTAATTCGTTGATTCAATATAAATTACATCCATTCTGAAACAGAGAAAAAAACAAAAACATGGATAAATATAATGATGCTTTTTGTGTGTTGGTGGTGGTTTTGGTTATGAATAATTTCAGTATGTGTTAGTTTCATATTTAATTTCTCATTAAAAATGAGCGAAGGGGCGCACACGTAAAATATTCGACCCGGTTTTTTAATATTTAAAGTGGCACCGGGAAAAATTGCAGCAACTTTATTTTCTGGGATTTGTGTTCGGACGAATGATGGAAGATCCTCGAAACAAAAAGAATAATAATACAATGGTTTTATGTAAATTGTATATATGTAGATAGATATGCAGCGTGAAGTATATATATAATATTTTTTTTATATTTAAATAACATTAATTGAATTAAATTGATAAAAAAAATAATTCTATTTAACACACAATGCAGCGTGTCACTATTATAAATTGAACTGAATATTCTTTTTAATAAATCTTCATTAAACGCAATACATCATTGCAATGTTTTTATTGATTGCGGAATTTAGACAATGAATTCTCATCGTTGCGAAATATTAGGCGGATTCGTTAATATTTTTGCACCAATTCATAATTATATTTATTAACGAACATTCCTTTTTTTAAATTTTAATAATATTAGAATACGTTATTGCAATGTTTTTATTGATTGTGAGATTTATACAATAAATTTTTACTATGCGAAATATTAAAAGGATTTGTAACTATTTTTTTAGGAATTTCTTCCAAAAAATTACAAAACCATCTAGTCATAATTATATTAATTCACAAATATTCTTTTTCTTAATAATTTTTTATAATATTAGAATACGTTATTAGGTTTAGACAATAAATTTTCACTGCGAAATATTAAAAGGATTCGTTTTGTAGCAATCTCTTCCAACAAATAACGAAATTATCCATCCATAATTATAATAATAATCCTATATTTTTTTAATATAAATATAGTCAAACAATGGCAGTTCATGATTGCAACGATTTTATTGGTTGTGGGATTTAGATAATAAATTTTAACTGTGAAATATTAAAAGGACTCGTTTTGTAGCAATCTTTTCCTAAAAATAACGAATTTATCTATCTATAATTATAATAATAATTGCATATTTGTTTAATATAAATATAGTCAAACAATGGCAATTCATGATTTCAATGATTTTATTGGTTGTGGGATTTAGACAATAAATTTTCACTGCGAAATAATTTTACAGCAATTTCTCCCAAAAACAACAAAAATATTTTTTTAATAAATTTTCAGAAAACGGCAAGATATAATTTCAATGAATTTGCATGGAGAAATTATTAAAACATAAACGAAATCATCTATCCATCGCAATAATAATTAACGCAGTTGATGGATTAATTATTAAACACAAACAAAGCAATAAGTGAATGTAATAAAGACAAAATGCTTAATTAGAACTTGCTCGCAAGATAAATAGCACCCGCACAATTATCAAGTACGTACAGCGAGATATATAAAAGTTTTCCAACCCGTTTAAGGAATGTTTTTTGAAAATGTACAAGAAGAAAAATGGTTGATTAGACGGTGACAAGGAAAAATTTATCTATGGAGCTAAAAAATATAATATAATATATAAAAATAATAACAATAAAATAATATGTAATCAATATAGCATTTATTTTTATTGCATGCTTAGTGGGTGTATATTTCTCCGAACACAAAAAGGGGGTTTGTGAAGTAATTGCGGTCAATAAATTTCATGATGACATTGTGTTATATAGGGTGGTTTAAAGAGAACAGAAAAATAATAAAAACGATGTATATAATATTATAATCCGAGATTATATTTACCCGATTTTCCCTACCAACTTTTCATGGCAGTCTCGCATGCGACAGTACAACAAATTATTTTAAACTTTTCTCTCTGTAATTAATTCTAGATAGCAATGAATCATTTTTAATATGCGCGTCGCGCATTTTCGTTAACGCAAGCTTTTTTCCCAGCTAACATAAAAATTATATTTGCCTCACACGCATCCTCAAAAAAACCGCCCGGCGAAAAAAAAAATATATAAAAAAGGCACAAAATAGAAAATATGAGCAATTAAAACAAAAATATGTGAAAGGCGAATGGTGGCAGCGCCGGGCTTAAGCTTGATATATGTAGACAACACGCCGTACACGTGCGTATATCGAAAACCTATAATTGAATTCACATTTTATGGCGATTATAAAACGTATCGTTTATCAGATCTCATATTTTAGTATCGTATTGACTTTCGTGAAAATATAAAGCAACTTGGCCGTGTACGTAAATAATAATTAAAATTGGCTTGAGAGAGAAAGAGGGATATTTTAAAACATCAATCGTGTTGCCCTTAAGATATCTGATGTATGACGCAAACAAATAGTCATTACATCCTTTGTAACTTGAAAGCTATAACACATACAACACTCAAAGAGAGAAATGCATCCTCAAGCCATCATTAAAACCACTCGTCATAATTATTATAAGAGAGCTTTTAAACCAAACGACTCGTTATTTTTCTTTTTTTTTAATGCCGTGCGATTTCTGAATTTTCTTTTTATCTCCCATCTTAAAACAATTTCCATCGCAAAAATTCGTTTACGCTTTTCATTGTTTTTTTATTTGTATTTCAAATTTATTCCTTTTTACTGTGCGCGCTGCTGCACCATTAATTCCTTTCCTTCGCTCATATTAATCAAATGCAATCATTACGGAAAAATAATTTGTAAATAAACTAATAAATTTCATATGACAGCTTATATAAAGCTATTAGTAATGTAGATGTTTTTGATAAAAAAAATGTTATAACACATCTTGTCCTTTTTACTACTATAGCATATCATCACAACACAAACAACAATAACAATTATTATTATTTATGATTTGAAATCGTGGCACGCAAAGACTGTATAATTCAATGACTCGGTTTGCTTCATTTATATAAATTTTTTTGTTGTTGTTGCTGTTGTCGTTGTTGAACTAACAATAAATTAAATATTGATTATGCATAGCCTATTACAAATGTACAAATCTATATGTAATTATATTCCATTTATTTAATTTTTATAGAAATCATATTTTTATTTACTTAATATTGTACATACGTACCTACACACGTATTGTGGAAAGGTAAACGCAATGAATAATTCATTCATCGGCCGGGCAACATATTTGTTTAAGAATTAGATTTAACGATTCGTGTCGAAAAATAATTAAAAAAATGTGTTCAAGTGTGTATAGTACAAGAAAATCTACAGAAAATAATAAATCAATAAAAACATTGAAAAGATATCTTGCAAATTTTTGATAATTTATTTAAAAAATAAGTGATTATTATTATATGTAATTATGAATAGATAATTTCGTTGTTTTTGAGAAAACTTGGTGCAAAAATGTGAACGAATCCCTATAATATTTTTCATAATTTTATAATTCATTCGTCGGTCGGGCAACATATTTATTTAAAAATTATATTTAACGATTTGCGTCGAAAAATAATTTAAAAAAATGTGTTCAAGTGTGTATACTACGAGAAAATTTACAGAAAAACGCTTAAATAAATTATGAATACGTTACTATCAACACTATCAATAAAAACATGCAAATTCTTGATAATTTATTTAAAGAATATGTGATTATTATTATATGCAATTATGGATAGATAATTTCGTTGTTTTTGAAAAAACTTGGTGCAAAACTGTGAACGAATCCCTATAATATTTTTCATAATTTTTATAATTCATTTGTCGGCCAGGCAACATATTTATTTAAAAAATTATATATTATATAACGATTCGCATCGAAAAATAAAAAAAAAAACTGTGGTCGAGCCAGTGTATAGTATAGTAAGGGAAAATTTACAGAAAAACGCTTAAATAAATTATGAATGCGTTACCATTTCGCAATTTCATATATACGTACGTACGTATAGAGAAGAGGAAAACTACAGCAGTTTAAAGTTTCAAAGGCGCCGCTAATAAATATTTAACTTTAGCTAATAATTTGTGAGCGTTGTATTTGAGTTGGATTGTGGCAGCAGGGATGCATAAATTGATAACGCAAGTTGTGAGATGATATATTGCTGATATAATTACAATTTAATGTACGGACGACCCAAATCTCAGCGCGCGTACCAAATATTATATTATATAAACTTTAATTTTGAGTAAATTAATCATAAAACGGGTGGTTGGTACGTTCGTTTAAGGACTGTTTATTAACTGATAAAACAAAATTCGTAACAAAATTTTTGATTTAGCCACAACACCATTAATCTCGTATCTTATTTTCGTTTTAAATCGACACAAACAGCAATAAAAAATTGTTCGATCGGTGGCCGTACACAGTTTTAAGTAGAGAAACACGCCTTTTTTCAATTCCTATTTTATATTTCATATTTATATATTTATATTAAATTATATAAGTTTTAATTTTGAGTAAATTAATATTAAAACGGATGCCATGTTCGTTTAAGGACTGTTTATTAACTGATAAAACAAAATTCGGAACAAACCTTTTGATTTAGCCATAACACCATTAACCCCGCATCTTATTTTCGTTTTAAATCGACAATAAACAACAACAAAAAATCGTTCGTTTGGTGGTGGACACAGTTTTAACTAGAAAAAACCCGATTTTTTTTTCGAATTCCCATTTTAGAACAAATTTCTCGATTCACATTTTATAGAATATTAAAAAAGCGAAGTTTGCACAAATAGAGGACAATATTAATCATAAAACGAGTGGTATGTTAATTTAAGAACTAAGTTTATTAACTAATAAAACAAAATTGGAATAAAATTTTTGATTTAGCCATAACACCATTAACCCTGTATTTTATTTTTGTTTTTAAATTGACAGCAGCAACAACAAAAAATCGTACGTTCGGTGGTTTGTACACACAGTTTTAACTAGACAAAACACGGATTTTTTTTTCGAATTCCCATTTTAGAACAAATTTTTCGATTGACGTTCTATAAAATATTAAAGCGAAGTTTGCACAAATAGAGGACAATTTGTCCATTGCTGTGTTGTGCGGTGATAACAGAATGCACTCGAATGATCAACCTTAAATTATTTATTTTTGTCATAGTTTTCGCAAGGAAGGTCCGAATGACAGAACAAAATGCGCATTCGTTTCTGGCTTAAATTATGAAATCAATATATAAAATTTTATGCCTTGTAAAAATCGTGACACGCTAAAAGATAACTTTTATTTGATACATAAAAATGTTGTATCTGCGAATTAGTTTGCGCTTATCACATTTATGCATATTTAGTAAAAATGTTCATATTTAATACGGTCAAGATCACACATTTTTTATTGGCACAGTGTGTGGTAGCGAAATAAATCTATATTGTTGTAGTTGCAAAATTATGCTATTCCATGCAACAAATCAAGTCATTAACACGCGCTTGCACGTTGTTTTTTGTATTTTACAACCAAATACATTTGCAAAAAAAGGCATTTTCTCTCTATGTTCGTATGTATGTATGTATATATATGTGTGTGTGTGTGTGTGGTGTTTAGCAAGTTTAAATGTAAATTCCAAGTCTATTTTTCATTTGCAGACTTGACTCTTCCATGCTTATAAAGCTCTTTATAGTTACAAAGGATGTTTATATTTTTTCTACAAAAGAAGTCAAAAGCAGGTTGCCCGTGAGGCTTTTCATCAACAGATTTAAAATAAATTGAATAATAAAGCTTAGTGTAGATAATAAGTAATAAAATATTAATAAATTACCATTGTATCCATGAGTTTATTATACGAGAGTGGAAAGTTAGTGTGTATAGTTTGTGTTAATGTACAAGTTATATCATTACCAATAACCGATATGTTTCCAATACTGGAATATAATATTTACGAGTGTAATTTCCTTTACGGATAGAATATTATATCAGCTATGAACATAATATGTATATAGATATAAGAGCTATATGGTATAGTGTGTGTATTTACAAGATTCGAAATCGATTTGGAAATTTTCATTCTTATGTTAATCAAAATTCAATCAATTGATAGTGTTGTTATTATAATGTATTTTTGAAGGAAATCCGCTTTGGAAAATTCGACCTTTATATCTCTTTCAATGTTATGAATTATGTGTAAAGAAGGTGTTTGTAGGTTTATTAACACTGTTTCCTATCTAAGGGCAGGTCCTGAATACATATACATACATTTAGTTATTCTACTAACAGCATAAGCTTCTAACTATCCCCTAGTTTTGATACCTTTAATGCTGCCGCAACCACAAGGAGCGGAAATAAGGAACTACCTACATACACTGAAATAAGATTTCTCCGAATTCAAATTTGCTTCCCGGCCCCCCGATGCATTACATACACTACATTTCAAATTCACTACTTTGTCAACTATACCTATACCTATACCTATACCTATGTTATAAAATTAATGCGTACCATTCTTATTCGATGCAAAATGTTATTTATAGGATCAATCAATAAATTTTCTTGCATCAATTTATGATATTTCCCGTATAATTTATAGTTTTGTCATAAAATGTGATTGGCATCGAAGTAAATCAATATGAGTATTAATGGAAGAGCGCTAAGTGCAACAGATATGATTATGTTGACACATAGAATCCAATTGTAACGCAACCACTGTCAAAACGCCTAATGTATTTTGTGTTATTAATTAATTATGAAAAGATGACTTACGATTAGATGCGAATATGTTACATTATATATTAGTTTTATTTGTTAATGAATTGGGCAAATATACTATATATCTATATCACTATATATATGTATATGTATAAAATTAATTTTCAAGTAACAAAGATACCTAAAATAGATGTTTCTTCATCTATATGAGGAAAGTTTTCCCCTTGTATGTATTGCAACCACACTTCATTAATTAATTACATTCCGCTTTAAGTGGTAAGTACTTTGAAACAATAATAATTTTATGCAATCTATTAAAAGCAAAATAATTTATATATACATTCAAGAATATTATAAGTTTACTTTTTAGTCTGTAATTGCTATTAGAGATGATAATTAAATTAACACTCGCCACTTTAATGCAAACAACGTTTAAGCATTTCACAATATCTTTGCATACATTTATTCTACCCAGTCGGAGTCGGAGCCGGAGCGCAGCTCTTTGAAATAGTCCCTATTTTCAACACGCCGATATTCTGTTGTTGGTTTTTCATCTTTGAAATTTATTACCAAACAGCGCGTTAGTAACTAAATAAGATCTTTATTAGAAAAATAAAACAACAACATTAATTTATTTTCCGCAGATTAATTTTGGCTGTTTATTGTATTCGAGAAAATACGAAATGTCAGTGCGCATTTCGGCACAAAATCGACAACAACAAGAATAACAAAAAATCGTTCGTTCGGTGGTGGTACACAGTTTTAACTAGACAAAACGAAATCATTTATGGCTAATTAATATAATAACTCTTCAAAAAATTGCATTATTTTATTGATTGTAGCATTTAGACAATGAGTTTTCACTGCTAAATATTATAAGAATTCAGTAATATTTTGCAGCAATTTCTTCCAAAAACAACGAAATTATCTAGCCATAATTACAATAGCGCATTAGTAACTAAATAAGACGTTTATTAGAAAAATAAAACAACAACAACATTAATATTTATTTTCCGCAGATTAATTTTGGCTGTTTATTGTATTCGAGAAAGTACGAAATGTCAGTGCACATTTCGACACAAAAATAGATGTGTGGCGCCGAAGTTGTGTAGGTAGCGAAAAAGTATTTTATGCGTAGGTTGCCACTTAAGAGAAATCTGTCGAGTGTTCATTGAAAATTGTTTTCTATATTTGAATGCGAACTTTCAAAGTGTTTCGTTTCGTGTGTTTTTTTTTCTGACTAATAAGGCATACCTACTACTTTTTTTATATTCAAACAAACTAACGAGTTTGAGAAAGATTCGATACAATCCAATGCAATGGAAAATCCATCTAATTAATTATAAAACAACAATCAATAACTGAAAATGTTTGTTTGAAATTTTATACAGTTTATTGGAAAAGTTTAATAATTTTAGCACTTTTCAATCACTCGTTTGCTTTTTTCTCTGTGTATTTTTTTTTTCATAAAAACATCAAGTGTTTGTCTATGTCAAACAAAAAACCGTTTTCATGCGCTGAAAATTAATTAAATTGATATTTCTTTGATAAATAAAACAATCTTGACATAAGTATGCGTGCCACGATAAAAAATATATATAAACTGACACGGAGCGAAGAAAATAAGATTTTGTCATGGAATTGAGAGGGTGGAAAATGTAAGCGAAGGCACCGAAGCACAAAGTTCATCGATGACACAACAAAACTTTTTTCGTGGTGGCTTTTTAGTTGAAAATATTTTCTTTTTCCCGCTGTACTGTAGCAGCAGCGCAAAGTTTCTTGTGTTTTTGTTGTGTGTTGTAGTTTTGTAACGAAGCGATTGGTTTTTGCGTACGCGCATTTTATGCTGTATGTGTGTATGTGCACTTGTGCTCGCTCGCTTGCTCGCTCGCTCGGCCCATTCATAAACTCTTGCATCAGGTGGAGAATTTCATTGAAATCTTTGTGTGCAGCCAAGTTGCTGGCTGCATATGCTTAATGGAAAATCGGTTTTATGTGTGTGTGTGTGTGTGTGTTTGTTGATAGAAAGCGTTTTAAGAAAGACTTACTTTTGCAAGTTATATTTAGGATAATCCGTAAAAATGTTTTCATGTATAAAAATATTTATAGGCACATAATTTGCACTGTACACATTTGATCGAATTCACTGCATTCGCACTCGAATGATGATGGTGAAAAATGGTTGAAATTAGCACACACAAGTTTTAAAATAATCCTTGTTTAAATGCGTTTAATCCTTAATCCATAAATTCAATTTCTCTGTTTTGTTGTTCAAGTGTCATATATTTCACAAATAAAAGTTTTTTTTGCTCTTCTTGTTGTTGTTCAAACAAACAAATAGATATAAATAAAAAAGTAAAACAATGGAACGTAAAAAACGACGGAAAGGATTTGAAAGGTCCTTTCGTATTATGTTTTTCTTTTTGGCGAAGAAAAGCGCGCGCGTATCGGAGGATAAACAAGGTATATACAATATACGAACGAACGAACGAGTAACAGCGTAACGATACGTGCGCCTGCACCGCAGGAATACTACTGCTGCTTGTACCGTTTCGGTCGGTAGCCGAACACGCACTGAGGACGGGTTCCCTTCCAATATCAAAACCGACAAAGACAGAATTTTCCTTAATCAATCACGCAGAACAGAGACCGACGACTACCTTCCACCCAGTAATTATCCCGAATCAGACACATACATACAACCTTCTTATACTTGGATCGGATCAAGTAGCAGCTCAACCAGCTAGGATTGTTTCAACTTGAAAGCCCGAACCTGGATTAATTAGTGCAATTAGTCACATCGTAGAGAAAGACAAGCTTTTTGCATAAGTTGCCTGCCTTTCAAGGACAATTCCTACATTCAGACACACTTTTTTTGCTTCTATTGCGATTCTATCGTTTTCTCATACAAATTCCAATTCTATTTGGATTTCTAATTGCACGAGAGGCGCATTGACTTTTTTGTATCATGTTTCTTATGGAAAAAAATGAATAACAGAAGCTGAGGTATGAAATATGATATACATCTACCGTTCCGTAATGAAATTTAATAGTAATAAATAGAAACTTCCAATTCTAACATGTTCATTAATATTCAAACAAAAAATCTAACTTGTATCTATCCATACCAGTTTAAAGCCATTTTGCGAATAATCAATAACAATATTTAATACTACTAATAAATACACTAAGCGCTGCTAAGCGAACAACAAATTATTTCCTAGATTAAATTTAAAATCTACGTATATTTTATTCAGAAAGAATATTTTTGGTGTAATAAAATTTTGCAAGCACAAACTATGTATGCACATTAAAAGTTGCAACAATTTTACAAATAAATTACGCGACAATTTATATGAATTAATATATGAAATAAACATGTAGAAAATAATTCATATTAAAGTTTTGCAAAAACAGTTTTATAGCATTAAAGTATAAATTTTTGCTGTGCAGATTATTATTTAAAAAAAAAAACGCTTTGTAAAGTAATAAAAATATGTGAGTGCCATTGATTTAAAATAATTTCTGTTTCTCGCAAATTTTAAATAAATTATTACTCTAAAGGAAATGTTTTATCCAAAGAATATACTGTATTCAATATGAAACAAGTATATAGAAAATAATTCATATTAAAATACATTTTTATAGCGCAACCCATTTTTAGCTATACAGGTTATTATTTTAAAAAAATACGCATTGTAAAGTAATAAAAATATATGCAATTGATTTAAAATAATTTCTTTGTATTTGAATTTCTTTTTATAAATAAATTATGACTGTAAAGGACATGTATTCAATAAAATCAACATGTATAACAAATAATTCTTATTAAAGTTTTGCAGATACAATTTGATAGCGCAAAACATTTTTAGCTGTACTGATTATTATTATTTAAAAAAATACGCGTTGTGCATTTGTTCTTGTTTGCATTTCTTTTTTTTTCTCGCAAATTATTAACAAATTATGACTCTAAAGAAAATGTTTTATTTAAAAAATATATTGTCTTAAATATGAAACAATTATGTAGCGAATAATTCATATTAAAGTTTTGCAAATACACTTTTATAACGCGCAAAACATTTTTAGCTGTGAAGACTATTATTATTATTTAAAAAAATACGCGTTCTAAAGTAATATAAATATGTGCCATTGATCTAAAATATAATTTCTTCGTATTTGCATTTCTTTTTTTCTTTTCGCAAATTATAAATAAATTATGACTCTAAAGGAAATGTTTTATCCAAAAAATACAGTATTCAATTTAATAAAAAAATAATATTTCGTATTAAATGAATATAAAATTTGTACGTAAAAGCAAATTCATTTATTTCCTTCCAATATTACACAAGCAGCTTTCTTTGAAATAAAAGCTTGAATTTTAAGTAAAAAGTTTCAATTAGGTTCAAGTATTTAGTGCTTGGGTGAAAAATAGCTTTGAATGTTTTTCGGGGCAAAGTAGATACTTATAACGGTATAAAAGTTGGCATACGTTTTAAATAAAAGGAAAAGTGAACGAAAGGAGGTTAAAACCTACGCAAGTATATAAAGTCTAAACTGGGATGCTGCTGCTGCTGCTGCTGTTGCTGCTTTGACTATATACACAACGTAAAAAATATCTATACAAAATAAAAACTGTCTACAAAGGAAGTCTTGTATATGGCCCGTGACCTTCTCTAATTTTTCTTTACGGAAAATGTGTGTCTGTTGCGAACAACGTGGAGGAAAAGGAAGAAAAACAAACCGGAAATAAAGTTAATATCCAGATTAGTAGAAACTCCAGGAAAAAAACATACAGATTGATGTCTATACATATATTAAGCCAACAATTATAGCAAGAAAACAAATTATATAAAACAATTTCGTCTGGGAAAAATAATGAAAAGAAAAAATATTGTGCATAGGGAAAGGAAAAAGTAAAATCTCATTGTCAATTGATATTTTGCATGTTCTGCCATTGTTTTCATTTCATTTCGCTTATACAGCAACCAACCATTCGGAATAAAAGAAATTATAATAAATGAGAACGTTCTATAAGTACCTAATTAAACATGCACTTGCTGCATTAATCAATATTTTACTATTCTCTTGTCCAGAGGTTAATTATTAAGTTAATGCATTAAAAATGTCATTCTTTAATGTATAGTTTATATACCCGAAGAGTAAGAACTTTTGCCTTGTATACGTAATTATCAATTTAAATTATTAACTCACAATTCATATTTCCAGCATATTACTCTCTCTTCGCTAATATCGTTACCATATCAAAGGCGCGCGTATTTATACGGAAAAGTTGCCGCCGCCGCGCCAAAGCATTTACGCCAATAAATTTATTGTTGTGATTAAAAATTTTTCCATAAAATTAATTGTGCCATCAGAAAAATATGTTGCATCATAAGTAATGATATCGAGAGGAGGCGGAGGCAGAGGGCTGGTTGTGTCAATTGAATTTTCTGGGCGCAGAACAGCCGAAAGCACCCTATTCGATGATTATAAATTATTGATTCCTAAATCAATAATTGTATATGCATACGAGGGAGCTTATAATAAAATTTGTTACGTAAATATGTCTATATATGAAAAAGCTTTTACTAAAGCATGTATGTATGTGTATGTGTGCAAAGTCAATTGTTTTTCACAACAATTATCGCTTTGAAAAACTTGTTGTAGGTATATAACTTATAAGCTTACTTTACAGGCGCCATTACTTAAATTTGCCTTAAGGTATTATTTATACATAGAATACTAATGCATGCACGTTATAATTAATATACTATACCAGAAGTTATAAATACATTTTAACCAAATCGAAAAAACCGAAAAAAATATTCAACCGAGAAAAAAAAACACACAACGTTTTACTACTAATATATTATCCACTAATCGTTTAATCTGTGTGGTCTTTATCAAAGCACGACATCAAAATCAAAATTCTTCATTTTTCTCTCCTCTCCTCTCACAACACGGTGATATAAATTTCAATTAACTGTGATTAATCAAAGTAAACGCTTTGCCACTTTTTTCGCCGCGCTCGCACGAATTTCAAATGCATTATCTCGCCGAACTAATAACGATACGGCGCGCGGCTGTGTTGTGTTTTAAATTGCGAGAATTACACTCGGAGAGACTGGTTTAATGATATTATTTATAGGTATAGTGCATATATAGGTAGTAGGCATATAATGACCATCATCGAATCGGTTAATATAATAATAAAAAAAATGGAGGCGCGATTGTTGTATACGCATTTTTAAGCTTTCCTCCAGTCTTTGTTTTCTTCTATATTCTATCTATTCCAATTTGTTAGCGCATTTTCGACAATAAGTGTGATTGCTTTAAGGCTACTCCTCCCGAGTTCGTCGCTCTATCTCTGTTACATGTGTTCTTTACGGAAAAAATTATTTGCGTTCTAAGGCAAGCCACGAGCTTATTATTAAAGATACTAACTTCAGTTAAAAAACAAAATTAAAGAAAAAAGCCCTTTTGGCATCAAAATTAGTAGAAAATAGTATATTTTTTATATTCTAATTTCGGTGTCAAAAAGGCTTTTCTCAAAAAAAAAATAAATAAATAAACGCTCATCTACCAGCCTAGGGGTGTTATTTAGCTTCAGTTTTTTTTTGATTGAAGTTAATATCTGTAATAATAAGCCAGTGGCTTGCTTTATACGCAAATAATTTTTCGCATAAGGAACATCTGTAACAGAGCGAGAGCAACAAATTCGGAAGGAGTATGGTATAGGTATAGTGCATATATGTCATTGAATCGGTTAATATAATAATAATTTTTAAAAAAATGGAGGCGCGATTTTTGTATACGCACTTAAGCTGTCCACCGGTCTTTGTTTTCTTCTATACTATACTCTATTCCACAACTTGTTAGCGCATTTTCGACTAGTGTAATTGCTTTAAATATATTTCATTTCGTTGAGTGAGCTTTACTTTACAGCGTTAACAAGTTTCAACGCGTACGCTACCGATAAGTGGATAATAATCGTTAAAATTTGATTTATCTACGCGCGCGTATTTACTTGCATTTGTTTTAAACTAAAAATAATTGATGTTTTCGTATGTATGCATGTGTGAGTGAGTGAGTGAGTGAGGATTATGAGGTCATCTACTAACCAAAAAGTACATAACCTTATATAGACAATCGCTTCCAACTATATGCTAAAATGTATTGTCTTTGTCAATATTAGCGCTTCTAAGTAATCAAATATTTGTCGAAATTCCTTTTTTCTTCCTTTCCACCTTTCAGTTATTAAGTAAAATTTTTAATTAATTTATAAGTAAGTATATTTCAAGGAAAAAAAAGTTTTATTTAAATTCAATGTTAATTAATTTAAAATAAAAGTCCAATTTGTTTGTTTATGAAAATTAGTTAAAGAGCATAACTTTGCTGTTTGTTTTACATCATTAATAATTTTTTCCATGTTTGCGTAATCTTGGTTATGAAAAGAAGTTTCGCTGTTGTGTAGACAAAATCTGTTTAAAGTTATTAAACAGGGAACGAAGTAATAAACGACACTTTTGACAATTAAATTTCGTTGAATTGTTGTAAATGCTTTTGTAATGATGTAAAACGCATAAAAGCCGTTTCCCTTTGTTTGTTTCTATACAAAAATGTTTTTCAAACTTTTTTACCAAACTTAGTGGTAGGTAAAAGAGTTGTTCATTTCATATGAAAAAGGAATTTTTTGATTATTGCTACCTGTTACAAGTTTTTGCTCCATATTTTTTTTGTGTAGTAACTTGTTGTGAGTTTATTGTATAATAGAGGTACAAATTGTGTCCCAAAAAGTTAAGGGTTTTTATGATTGACTCACGTCACTCTAGCAGAACGCCCTTAGACACGCCACAACAACATTAACTTGGACTGTTTTTTTTCCATTCATTGTACATTGCTTTGACTTTAAAATATCAATAAGACGACAATCAACAAGCGGAGAGAAAATAATTATGCGCGCAGCCTAATTAAAATCAGCTCTAAATGTTAGTTTTTGCTGCTCAACAACTTTTTGATATGCAATTTTCTACCTGAAATCGTGCGGATTGGAATTCAATTCCTTTAGTGTTTTTTTTTCTTCTCTCTGTGAGTGAATGTGTTTGCGCGCCGATGAAGAGGTAAAATGTCATTATGAAGTATTAAATACAGGTGACAAGATTGTGAGTATGTTGTAACCTTGAAGTGGCCCCGTCTCACTCTTGCGCTTAGACAGATATTTTTTCCATCATCATCGACGTATAGGTATACCTATATACAGATTTTTTTTGAAAACAACTCCTCATCTTGTATAAAAATAAAATTAAAGCAACTGAAAAAGTTACACACAAAAAAGTAATGTTGGAAAGAAAGGAGTAAATCTGGACCAATCGTAAAGTGGAATCGAGACAGGTGGCAGTCGTAAGATACCTGTTTTCTCATAATCACTACATTCGACCAGCTTGAATCAAAGCTTCTTTACGAACATGCAACATAACAACACAACGCACAGTTTAAATCTTTATGCAAAACAATAATTATTTTTATCAAGAATAAATACTGTACATGCTCAATAAATGTACCTAATATTATTGCCTACTACAAATGTATACGAACAAATTCTTAACAAAGTGTTAAGAAGCCAATATGTAATTAAATTAAAATTATTGATAGTGCAAAATAGTGCTCTTGCTTGTTAAAATAAACTTGATTATTTTTATTTATTGATTTTGAATAAATATATACAGCTAGCTGCTAAATAGCCAACGATGCAAATAAAACACATATTTCATTGTCACATCTAAAATTAATATAACTAGCTGGAAATGTTTATAAATAGATAAATATGAAATTTATATCTTAATTACATTAACCTCCTGTTAAGGAACATTAATTTAAACTTACGACCTTTATTCTAAATTTAAATAACTGCCAAGTTGCACTCGCTTCTTGTATATATTCTTCTATTTTTAATATATGCTACAATTATGAAACAATACAATTTCCTTTTTGATTTAATAAAGCGCTACCACTAGCATTTGACTTCTTTTTCTTTTTTATCTTATCTTAATAAATATTTTAAAAGAAACTGTTGCATGTCATAAACAAACGAAACGTTTAATAATTAGACGTAATTTAGAAAAGTTTAGAAACAGATATTTTTTTATTCAAACATTAATTATAAAATAATTTGAGCTTAGATGCATGTTGCTATGTGTGTGTAGCACTAACAAAATTTCAGATAATAACTGATATTTATGTTGACTAATTTTCATTTATAGTAAATATGGTATTAATGAGGAAAAAAGAACCTCCAGTCAAAATGGATCAGAAAATCCAATACTAGTTCCATGTTTATTTTACTTAATTAATTTTTTTTAATCTATATTATGTAAATCATGTATGTATATCACTACAGGCACAATATTAAATTAAAAACTAATTAGACATCCAATTAATTTTAATTGAATAATGAAAATACAATATTTATTAATGCAATATTTGCTTCTGTTGTATACATATATACGACGAGGTATAAGTACCTATCCACTCATAGTTTTTTATTAGATCAAAACGCAGGATGATTATAATTTCTAGGAAGATTCAAAGCGCATAATACGTATTTTTTGTTTATGGAATAGTAACATATAGAAAAAAAATCCGTTCTACCTGAAGGCCCGAACTTATATATAATCAACAGGAAATCAAAAAGCAGCGTCTTTGTTTACCTGTGCGCGGTTTGAGGCACGAAAGTACTCTGCAAGATGCTGTTTGTTGCATATAGATGCGAGGGGAGTCCAACTTGGTCAGATTTAATACGGATGCAGGCAGGTGCAATTGTATACAAGGCCTTTAAGTCTCGAATGCATAAAGGCCAGAATACGGTTCACATCCTTTTGACAGGTATCTCTGCTAGTAAATTATTTGAGATCTGAAGCAGGTGCAAACTGTTGTTTGTATGTCATGGGTATGGAATGGAAAGTTCTTCTCTTCTCAACAACGACGTGGATTGAACAGATTCTAAAGTTCTGAATTAAGTTGCATGTAATAATATTTTGTTAATTAGAAAGTTTTGGGGTTGATATTGCATTAGACTAGCCAATAATACGTGCCACGACCACTAAATTCATCTTCTATTTTATTGATTTTCTCATGACTCTATTACAAATCGTCTTACATATTATATTCACTTTTAGAACGATCACATCATTAATCAATACATTTTTTCATGTTTGAATTGCGCGAAAAGTCATTAAATTACACCAGAAAGCTTTTATCAAAAGTAAATTTTATATATTTGATCAACTTTTTTCTTCTTCTTCGTGCGGTGTAATAACAAGCGTCTAAAATAAATTTTGGCTTTATTCAAGGAAATTTGCAGTAAAAACAAAATGGTTAACTCTCATTTTATTGCGAAACAAAATAAATATGTTATTATTTTGTTAGTATCGTTACTATTTTTATGAGAATCTATGTCATGCCGTAGATTGTTAGGACATTTACCTTACACATACATATAAGTACGTAGATGCCATAAATAAAAAAGAAGCTTTCCGAAGCAATAAAATATTAAAAAGAACACATATAAATACCAAGAATTTGCCGATCACATAAAACGATTTTACTGTTAATCTATCAAAAAAAACAATTATCTATCATCAATTATCCAAGCAAAATTTTAATTGAAATCTATTTTCTTAAAGGAATTAATTGACACTTTTATAAAACAATAAATGTTCCCATAATTATGAAAACGATCTAAGTCAATATTTCTTGTTTCCAAATGTTATACCACTTTCATAACAAACACTAAAGATTTCTGTATTGGTTAAAATTACCACCACGCTTTGAGGGTTAATTTTTGACGATATCCCAAAAGATACATTGAATAAATTTAGTTTAAACCAACGTGCTGTGAAATTTGTGTGTAAAACGATTTTATTGTTGATCCATCAAAAAACACAATCATTGATAGTCACAATTATCTATTATGAATTATCCAAGCGAAATTTTTATTCAAATCTATTTTCCTAAAGAAATTAATTGACACTTTTCTAAAACAATATATAGAAACAGTAGTTATATTTGTTTATTTTCCAAAAATTTACTCAAATTTATAATATTTAAATAGTGAATCTTAAACGCAAATTAAACAGAAGCTTAGTTTAAAGTAAAGCATACGTTAAACAAAAGAAATAATATATTAAGTAGTTGTATTTGCTTATTTTACAAAAATGTACTCAAATTTATAAAACTAAAATAGTAAACCAACAAAAGCAAATTAAACATAAACTTAGTTTATAGTAAAGCATAGTTTAAAATCGAAGCAATAAAATATTATAACAATATATAAATACCAAAAATTTGCCACATAAAACGTTTTTACTGTTAATCTGTCAAAATAAATTATCGATAGTCACAATTATTTATTATCAATTAATTATCCAAGCGAAATTTTAATTGAAATCTATTTGCCTAAAGAAACTAATTGACACTTTTCTAAAATAATAAATAGAAATGGCAGTTGTACAATATTTGTTTATTTTCCAAACATTTACTCAAATTTATAAACCTAAAATAGGAAACTTGCAAATGCAAATTAAATAGAAGCTTAGTTTATCATTATATTGAAGCATACTTTCAAATAGAAATAATAAAATATTAAGAAATATATAGATGCCAAGAATTTGCTACATAAAACGATTCATCAATAGTCACAATTATCTGTCATCAATTATCCAAACGAAATTTTAATTCAAGTCTATTTGCCTAAAAAAATTAATTGACACTTTTCTAAAACAATAAATAGAAACGCTAGTTGTATTTGTTTATTTTCCAAACATTTACTCAAATTTATAAAACTAAAATAGTGAACCCGTAAATGCAAATTAAACAGAAGCTTATTGTATAATAAAACATGCTTTAAAACGCAAATATTTTCCATTCATTAGCATTAATATCTTAAAAAAATATTACATTATTAATATTTTCGAAAATTTCATTTCATGTTTGAAGCAATATAACCAAAAGAGGAAAATTAAAACTTCTCTCATGTAATATTATTTGTATTTGCTTGCTTTAATTAAACAAAAAAGTCAACTATTCATTGTTAAAGTAAATGAGAAGCAGCAAACTTTTACTGATCCTTGTACATAATAAACTAATTGCTAAATATCCTAAAGGTAAGTTCGTAATTAATTTAAAGGTTGGAATTAAAGTGTGCCTAGAATTTTCGTTATTTATTACGTTATTAGCACACAAATATATAGAGCGCTTGTTTTTTTTATATATTCAATGTTTGTGGTTGAAATAAATACGTTGCGTAATAAATTTTATTAAAAAAATTGGCTGCAAATTCTTGTTTTGCTTATTTACTAAAGTATGTAATAAAAATATTTTATCGTCTTTCTGCGTTGTGTTATGTATCCTAACCGGAGCACACCAGATGGATATTTATTTAGTATATATTTTTTTGGGGAAACGTTACAGAAAGGAAAAAAAGAAGAAATTTTAAGACAAGCGTGGATATCAGATAGCAGCTTGGAAACTGTTGCTTGATTATACCCTACGCCACGTCGCTAAACATACCCTTACGCTCATACATTCTGGACCTCGTCATTAATAACCAATTACCTTTTTTTGCACCGCAGACTGGTTAAAATTTAATTGTAATATTTGCTTTGCACCAACCATGAAAAAAAAACGGTGGGTGTTTAAATATTGCTTGTTGCACCACGCTTTCAAACAACATCCAAACATAATTTCTAAGGGTTAACGAAGCATGTTGTAGGGTGGTCGTAGCAACTCGGCCAAGGCCCAAAGGCTCGGCTGCTGTGTCATCTCTGGGAGCCAATTTGTACTGCCCTAGGGAGCCAAAGGGTACTTTACTACTAGACTACATCCGATAAATTGTTTTTGGGATAATTACAGCGCTACTTTTTCTACTTATTACAACTTATCGTATATAAAAAAACTGCAACAACAACATATGACCTCTTTTGTTTTGATTTCTTTCCGTTATAATTAATATTAATAGTAATCTTGTAAGAATAAAAAAAAAACTTAAAGCAGTTGTTCAATCTCCTATATATTACCTACCTGCGTTTTATTAATGCGTATATAGAGGAGACGACGATGGGAAAGGAAGTGATTTTTATTTCCATTCTATATTCCACCTGTCGTCAGGACCCTTTTCATTCGTTCAACATTTCGTAAGAGAACAGGTTTCTTAATTTTATTAAAGCGCGTCATGGACAAATCAAAGAACTAAAGAAGAAAAAAACTTTTATAAAATACAAAAAAATCGAATCGTTACGTTCAAGGCAATCTTACAATTCAATATTTTCAAACATTTAATTTACATAATAAAGGCAGATTTCAAATCATACATATACATGCATACATACATTCAGACGTACATATACATACATACATAAAACCACACAATCCATTTTTCATATTATGTCAAAAATGGATTTTCAGTTAGTCATAATTATTTCAACCCTATATGTTTACATTATACTATATGACTAATGAAAATTAATTACTCACTACAATAGAGTGCAGTCTTAATATTTTGTTAGATAATTAAGTTTTGAAGGGATATGAAAAGTGCAAAGTCGTGTTTAATAATAATTTCGTATTTTGATATCGAGCAACAAGCTGCATTCGGTGGCGGCGAGAAAAAATGTCGGTAACTCAATCAGAATGCGATGCGATGATGTCAAGTCATTATTAATTTGGAAAATATAAATATATTATATAAAATTATTTGTTGCGTTTAAGAATTAATACATATTCGACTAGCTTGAATCAAAAAATACTGTAGATTCTCAATAAATGTTATATTGTCTACAAATGTATGCGAACAATTTTATAAATGTTAAGAAGCCAATATGGAATTAAATTAAAGTCTTGTTTAATAATAATTTTGTATTTTGATATCGAGCAATAAGCGGCATTCGGCGGTGGCGAGAAAAAATGTCGGTAATTCAATCAGAATGTGATGCGATGATGTCAAGCCATTATTAATTTAGAAATTATATCTATATGTAATATAAAATTATTTGTTGCGTTTAAGAAATATTGATAGGAATTTTTGCGCGCGCACATTCTATTGATTCCTATTCCCTCAAAAATATTCCTCCAACCCCCTCGGTAACATTCTCATCGCGCTTAAAACTTATTTTTTGTTTTAATCTCTTCAAGAACGCCTCAAGCAGCATTAAAATATCATCCAAATGCACAAAATGCTTTTAATACGAGAGAAGAAGTATGCGCGCACCTCTTCACCCCCTACCTACTATGCTTTTCATATTATATGACGCCGACGGTACCATTTTCAAAATTTCATTAAAAATAACATCAAAGCTGTTCTTGTGTTTTTTTGATAACGCGCGCGCTATAGGTTTTATTTCCAACCAACGTATGCGGCCAGACATGAAGCCACAGTAATTTTTATGCGAAACCCAACACTGCCACCGATCTGAATGATACTTTATAGTGGACCCCAACCCAACACACACACACACACACACATCATGCCTTCCAGCGTATTTGATTAACCCTACGTATTCCAATTACGTCAAAAACTGTTTGAGTCATGTATGTTTTCGTCACGGTCAATGTACTTTCTTACCCCCTCACTCACTCTATATATGTAGGTATTAACATAAAAGTTTATGTGTGAGGGTTGTGCTGCTTGTGTTGCTTGTGTTCATATCCTCACCCGAAAAAAGCCCTATATATAGCCAAAAAGTTATACAAAACGAGTTGCTAAAAATGTCTTGTTAAAATGAGCGAGGTAACAAGAAACTTTGAACGAACATATTCCTTTGCTTAGATTAGATTTAGAAATTTTTTCCATCTGATAACGTGGACGAGATTGTAAAACTGCATTTTCATTAAAATGAATAAAAAGTGCACACACAGGCTGAAAGCGTTCGCATATAAATTTCCTCTTCGTGCGCGCAAAAACAAATTGCAAATTGTAACATCAAAATTTAGTTAGAAATCATAAATTAAAAATCATGTCATAAATCAAATTATGCCGCAATAAACGTAGCTGTAAATGTGCAAGATGAAGTTTTAAAGACATTAAACTTAAATAAAACTTATATGAGCAAGATTTTAAATAGGGGAAGCATATATGCGCGCATAATGCATACATAAAAAAATAAATATATACGAAACGAAGGGATAGTAAGTTTCACATTTACACACACACACATACACACACGCAAGCCACATGTGAGCAATGCTTTATCATCTCAGCGGGTAGTTCTCACCCCTTGACTCATCCAAATTAAACACCACCACCACACACACACATACACATTTATACAAAAAAAAAATGATTCACACTCTTACACATACTGCAATTTTTTTTCTATATGCTAGTGACATTTACAAATACGCTTTTTCTTTTGTTTAACCAACCGGCGCAACATATTTTTCGCACAACCTGATGTGTTTTTTTATTGTTAATAAAGTATGTGTTATATAAAATTTAATTGAAAATATTAGCATTTTCTTACAGCGATAACATACACTGTCAATTAATGCTAAAAATATTCATTATGTCGCATTTATTACGTATCACCTGTTTGTTAAAATCATTTATTGATTGGGATTTTAGAGATTTATCGAAATATTTTATTATACAGCGGATAAACATCAACTAAGTACGAGGGTCATTCAATAAGTATCGAGACAACTTAGATAACTTCATTGATCCCTATGAAACTTTCAGAACATAAAATCGCCAACCTTGCGATGACATCTAATCAGCTTTTCAATCATATTCTTTAAAAATAAACTCAAATGTAATCAGTTAACTATGACGAGTCTGCTCGAGAATTGCACCGTGGAAGAACAACATGTCGTGGTCAGATTTTTAGTAAAGTAAATGGGTAAAACAGTTTCAAAGTGGTCGTACAACCATTTTTGATGAAGAACGCAGTGGTGAAATTCTCGCCATCATTATTTGATTTGAATTTGAAGATAGTTTTACGAAATATGATTGAACAGCTAATCAGAGATTGCTAACTTTGTCCTGAAAATTTCATAGAAATCAATTCAGTTGTCGTTGAGCAGTAGGTATTAGTTTGTCTCGATACTTATTGAATGACCCTCGTAAATGACATCATGTCGGATGTTTTTGTAAGATATTTTAATAAACATGAAAAAGTATGAAAAATATACAAACAAGCCGACAAAATATATTTGCATTGTAATTATGACAAAAACAAATTTTATTTAAATATGATTTGTTAATGCACATCTAATATTAATATTTATTAATCCGCATCATGCGGATGGCGTTGTTGCATTAATTTTCATTTCATCTATTTTTGGTATACTATAGGTAGGTATATATAAAAACAATGATTTTGACGCAAAAGATTAATGAAAATGATATTCTTCATGGCATTAATGAATTCGATCAAATGTAAGAGTAATATCCAGGTGCTTGTAAGTTGATATTACTTATAAAGCTTCTATCGTATGTCATGTAGGTATCAAAGAACGAAAACGTAACGCTTATAATAATTACATTAGGAAAGACAATAAAGAGATGCTCGTCGGTGAGAATGATAATTTTATGTAGTTTCAAGAGCATGCTAATTTTCCATCAATTAGATTCAAACAATGTTCGACAAGAAATGCGTTTTGTCGTAATTAGTTGTGTATATACACTTACCTTAACTTTATAAATGCCATATCCGTGCTCTGTCCTGAAACAAAAAGAAAGAAAGAAAAATCAGTATTGGCTGCCTCGTAACATCATGGATAATTATAGCCGTATATAAAACAGGTGTTCGTATATTATTCAGAGTTTTTTATACACAGCTACGTATATGTAGATTGGGAATATGGAAATACTATATAGTGCCCTCTAACATATTCCCACAGCAGCATTATATATAAGAGTCAATATTGGCCGTGATTAAAATCAAAAAATGCATCTGCCGAGCAATTAGTTTTTTTATTCCTTTCTTGCTTTTTATTATTAACTTGGCAGAAAAACAACAAATTGTTATATACTATGCAGTGTTTTTATAACTAGTAAGCATTGCAATAATCATCTATAACAATTTTCATATCAAACATTTATTAGTTTTTGTTTTACGCCTAACGTTATACTACGCTAAAAAAGCACGCGGCGCTTATTACAATATTGATCAAAAAAATTGCATAAAATTTTGTTTAAAGAATGAAATTTTAGATGTAGAAATGTTCGAAATCTTGCAAAAAATCTTCTGGGGCCATGTTTTGTCAGAAAGCAATGCTTACAAGTGGTGGAATCAGTTAAAAGAAAGTCGAGAAGGGTTTGAAGACGAAGAACGCTTCGAACGAGCATCAACCCTTGCCGACGCCAAGAAAACTAAAGAAATTGTGCTTGGCTTTCTAAATATGTCTGTTCGGGATTTGTTGGTATGTCGAAAGAGTGCTAATATCATTTTGGAAGATATTTTGGGCCTAAAACCTGGAAATTATTGCCTAATGCCATAACGTTGACAATGCACCGCTCATAATGTAATCATTCTTATTGTTAGTGATTATTACCAAAAATCCTGTGCATATCGATTCACAACTACTGAATTCATCTTATTTAGTATCATATCACTTATGGCTAT